>JANHGO010002251.1:0-30735 GCA_024606505.1 Aquila spilogaster
CCACTCTCTCTGTAAAGAACTTCCCGCTGACATCCAATCTAAACCTTCCCTCCTTGAGCTTAAAACCATTCCCCCTTTTCCTATCGCTATCTACCCGAGTAAAAAGTTGATTTCCCTTTTTATGTAATCCCCTTTTGTCAATGTCTAGTTTCCCACTTCCTTTATTTCAGTGTATTTATTTTTGTCTGAGGCCAAAATAAACAAAACACGAAGGCTTATTTTCTATGATTCCTGGTAAGAATGAGCAAGGCCTGAACCTGAAAATACTGGTGTGGAAGTTAGGGGAAGCATTTGCATCTAAAACTATTAGGTTCCGTAACAACAAGATATCAGGCATAGCATTGAGATAAATATTGTCATGGAATTAATTTCTCTGCAAGTGGAAGAAAAAACGTGAGAGAAGGCATGAGTTTACAGCTCAGAGAGACAAACTGTGTAAACGTTAGCATATGAGGATTGTAGCTGTGTATTGTAAATAAAAGTATGACAGGGCTATAAACATTACGGCAGCAGTGGAGAAAATAGCTTCTGGCTTCTCTTTGCTGTACCACTCTGCAGTGAGTACTCAAATCTTTGTGCATTGTGCGCTCTCTCATAGAACGATTTGTTCCATCTCTTTGTTTCTATCTGGCAGGGGTCAGTCATTATGACTGTGTTTTAGTATAGAGGGCAGTTACCCATCCCAGGGAACTGGGCTGACTTTGCTGTCATTCTGAAGTTTTGAGGAAGCTTAAGAGGGTCTGTTGCAACCCTATACTTAGAGTTTATTGTTGTCACATTGCATGAATTAATCTTATTTTGTGTTTGCAGTTGACCTGTCACTCAGGAGGTGGTCAAATACAGCAGATCCTCCTGGCTGGCCTAGGCATGCCATGCAAATAGTGCCTCTATACAAGCATAAGTGATGCAAGTTTGCAAGCCATAAGCTCCCTTTTAGCTTTAAAATAAAGAGCAGCTCAGTAGTTTAAAAAAAAAAAGTCTTCTAGGTGGTCAGAACTGCTCGTTTTATTCTTCAGAGCTAATCATCCATATGGGTTGTTTTCATGTTGGAGCATAAGAAAAATGTAATGGCTGTAAGGCAGAGCTAGTTTAATAAGTATTGCCATTTTATTTCCAGGTCTTTCTGTTGCTTCTAAAGAATCAGTGAGCTGTGAAATGAGAACAGTTGTTTGGATCTTCAGAAAGCACTGCAAAGTTATTAGCTTCCCCCTTCTTAATTGAAACATATTCATAACGTAGTACATTGTCATTTTTAATGGGCATCATAAAGAGAAGCTGTGGCTCTTGAACAAGGAACAGTCGCTCTTGAAAAGGATGCAAGTGAGAGGAGGCAAGATGTCCTAAGCATTGGCACATCTAAATCAGATGCGGGCCAAGTTTAGGAACTTGGCTGTTTCTTGTTAAATAGCTAAATAAACAAAAGTGGTTGTCAAACTTGATGATAACTCACCATTTTCACGGGAGTACTCACACTTTACACTTAGATGTCTAAGCAGGAATTCTGAATCGTGTGTTTGACGTCCAACTTCACTGTGTTGTGGCTGTGTGCTCAGGATGAACAACCGAGTGGAAGGCAGCTCTGCCCTGATGGGCATCCCTGGGGGGTGTTGTACCTGTCATAGAGCTGTGGTAGGACTTCATTTCTCTTCAGAGTTCTCGAACTCTCCCACTGCTGTCTCTGGATATGAAAGCTGGAGAAGATACTGAAGTGTTTGGTGGATACATACTGACTGATTTCAGAGCATGAACGGTGTGTTTTTTCTTTAACCTTGCTCTATAGATGGGCACAGGGAGATAACTCCCTTGGTCTGGCAAGTGAGAGAAAGCTGGAACTGGTACAGGCAGCTGTGTGACTGCGTTTTCTGGGTTTCTGTACTGTGTTTTCTGCTGTCATCTCTGAAGTGGGCTGCTGCAGTAAAATGGGTAACTTTCTGTAATCTCTTCTGTTCAATGTTTGCACTGTATCTTAAAGAAGAGCTTTCAACTCCTCATCTATAAAATGGCAATGATATATCCATTCTTACTATCCTAAGGCCGAATACATTAATGAAATGTAATTCCTTAATGGAAGGCACTCAGTATATTAGCTGAGTATAACTCAATATGTAGTTGGGCTAATGAAAGGAAAATAGCTTTTTTCCATGTATTGGTTAGTTCACCGAGCTGACAAAAATGCAAAGAGAAAAGAGAAGCAGCATGAAGACCCTTTCACAGAATAAGATTCTGGGATGTGATAGTCTGTGGTGCCTATGAGAATGCTATTTTTGAACAGATGAAATAAAATCACGGAGTACTGTGCAGCAGAAGAGATCAGAGCATTGTTATGGCTTTTTCTTTTCACTTCTTGAACCTAAACAGAGATCTGATATCTCTGTCCAACAAAGCCCAGATAACAGTATGGGTACGTGCAGTCTGACAGGCTCTGCATATGTTAGACCTACTGCACGTGCCATTTCGAAACAACTGTTGTTAGTTAAGTAACTTCAGCATGATCTGGATGATTTCACTTGCTGCTTAAATTCTGAATATCAGACAGTCTGGTTATAGGAAGACTGGCTTAGGGGATAACCCCTGTGATTTGGGAGTCTGCATATTGATAACTTGTGTACAAGGCATGCACTATATTTAAATGGCCTACTATTTTGTTGTTGCCTATCAAATGACATTTCAAATCTGGGCAGTTGATTCAGTTCACATGAGATGCTTGTTGAAATCCCGGTTTGAAGAGCCTCTTATTGCCTGTATGACTGCTGATGCTGTTTCCTTGGCTGGAAGCTCTGCTGTTGTGAGCTGCTCAGTGCAAGGTGCAGCATCTCTCCTTACCTGTGCTCACATGTGGACACTCTGCTGTCACCAATTCATTGCTCTCCTGTAGTGGGAATGGGAGACTGAGAAGGGAGGCATTAACCTTCTGCTTCTTACACTCCCCAAACACCCAGCTGCAGTGAGTGAGTTATGCTCTCTCTGGAAAGAAAAGCAAAATATACCAAAAAAGAGAGCAAAAGATAGAACAAAATTTAGCGATGGAAAGAGCAATGTTACTTCTCTTCTGAGAATTACATTGCTTAAAGGCAGGATTTAAGAAATTAATAAAAAATAGAAGGAAATGTACTAGGAAATGACCTTTGTTTCTACACCACACTTGTTCTAAAGGGAAAAGTTCGATTATATTTTTTTTTATTTTGCCAGTTTTATATAAGGAAATCTTTTCCTTAATATTATTCTGTTCTTGCAGAAGGTTACTGTAAAGGAGGTTGTCATCAAAAAGAATACCATGGATCCTGAGTTCCCTGAAGCAGTTGACTTTTCTTTTGGAATCCCAATATGTAGGCACTTTATGTACTTTCCTGTGCAATTTTCATGAAGGTAACACAATTACTTTTAGCTTCTCCTTTACCTGGGGAACTTTAATCCATTTCAAAGTAACATTGCCCCAGGATGCGAACAGCAGCTACATTGCAGGCTTATGGAGCAATTTTCACTGTGGTTAAAAACTTAAATGAGCTATTGGTAGTGGAGGCCATTAATTTGGCCTGTGTATGAGAAGAGCCCATGCAGGCTGCTGAAGCACAGTACTGGGCTGTGTGCTGGGGCTCAGCTGAAGAGTGCCCGAGAGAGGTGGTAGATCAAGGCACAAAGTTGGTGATTTGTGGGTTTGTACATTTGTTGGTTAAAGCTGCCATAGAGAAATGAAAGCCTCAGTTGTTCTATATGAGGAGTATGGGAAGGGAGCATTGGGGAGAACATGCAGCAGGAATTCAGTGGCAGAATTGATGGGAAATGGTCTTTTTCAAGCATCAGAAGCCTTCACTTCCTGTCTTGGCAGAACAGAAACAGAAAATGAATTTTCTGACTTCTCTACATTTTCCTACTGGTCACACTTCTGGATTAGCAGCATTTTTATTCTGTAACCTTTGTGCTTTTTTTATATACCTGCATGGACATGATCCATCTTGCACAGGTTCAGTTACAACACTTTGGCTTACCTTTCACTAATAAAAATGTGCTTCAGCAGGTAAATTACTCCTCCTGTCAATGATTATATATAAATGTAGAGAAAATCGATTGAAATTGGATTTTCTTTATCCAACCATCTCAATCTGAGCCTGTCAGTCTTCAAAGATGTGAATGAGAAATGTTCTGCTAGAGGAAAAAGCAATAATTAGTTTGGCAGAGAGAAGAAACCACCAGTCCTTACTCTAATTGTCAGCTGTCCTTACTTTAACTGTATATTTGTTATCACTGGTGGTGTTTAGTTTCTTGGTTTCTGTGTTGCAAGACAGAAGCAAAAAGGAATGAATGCCTTTGGGTGGAATTTGATATTGGTGCATGCTAGCCACAGGTACTGGCACTCACACAAGCAAAGAGATTCTGCAATACCAGGAGACTTTTCTAGAAGTGAATGCAATCAGTGCTTTGGCTAGGATGTATGATTTGGCTTTCTGCTTGTTTTTAACATGCAGATGGAATGAAAGAGTTACCGGACTGTCACAGACTAAACATTTTGGCTCATCTTTTCCCTCAGAAAGGGATGTTCTGTTCTCCAGAGGGCAGCTGGAGGGCTGGTTGTGTTTGACAAGCCTCTGTGAGAAGGATGTCTGACCTGGAATGTGGTGTGAATTCTTAGCCCTCATTTACCTGAGTGTAAGTGAGACTACAATAAGAGCATTCCTTCTATCCAAGCAGAATGTATTTTTTCCTGATGTCAAATGCAGTGAGCACAGATGGTCATGCAATTTGTAACTTCATATTGCAGATTCAGTTTATTGTAATGCTGGAGATTGCAAGAGGGAAGACCTTTACAGAGGAGCAGAGAAAAATTTACTCTTAGTCTTCTCGGCTCCTTTGTACCCGATGCCACTGTAATTAGAAAGCAGTTAACAAGGAAAAAAACAACTAGTTTTAAGCCATAGTTCTGATTACCTAAATCAGAGAAAATGTTTGAACCAAAAGCACATTTTAGGACACTTCCCTAAACTTTTGTGCTGTTAGAATATGCTGGAATATGTTACCCCCTTTCAGTAGCCTAAAGGAGGGTTTTTGTGATAAAAAATAAGTAGAGATGGCTTTGAAAATGGACTATAAATTGGCTATTTCTGTTATCAGATCAGTGACCTGACCTCAGAATATGGATACTTTCCTCTTTCCAGGGAGATATTTTTTCTTTTTTGTGGATTTATTTGCGTGTGAAGTAGAAAAGCTCCAGTATGAATGAGAAATTAAGAGATGCCTGTCCATCACATCCTAAAAGTGAGTGGAGTAGGAGGGTGTGTGTGGATTTGGGAGGCAAAACTACAAGAGTGTCCAAAACTTTGCATTTGATAAAGAAAGATTTTCTACTTGGTCTTGGTGAATAAACCCATACCAAAGTTTGGCCTCCAAACTAAATTATCAGCCGTTTGCACATGACTGATTGTCAGCAGAGTTTGTTTAGTGATGACTTACGAAAATACAGGATTTCAGGTTAAACTTGCACTGGTCTCATTTTAGATGGCGACTGTGCTGAGCTTACAAACCTCCGCTTTTCATTAGCGAGCTTCATTAACAGTGCCATGCATGTTACTGGTAACTTCTGAAATGCCTTACAGGATTTGGAAACCTCTTGATAAAATACTATGACTCGTTTCTTTAGGGCATAAACAGTGACAGTGTTTAATCGCTGTTATCTCTCGTTGTACTTGCTCAGCACTTCTGCACTCCCCTTGGATTTCTTTGTTCTAAGGGAAATTATTTTCTCTCCCTCAGGTTCCTTCTGTCTGTTGCTTTTCTTATTCAACTTCCAAGTTAATTTCAGGCTAAGGGGCGAAAACTGTTTCCCAAACTTCGAATGTGTGGGACCAGTTATGAAAAATTGTAGTGTTCATGGGGGATGGTGTGTGAAATATGGGCATGCTGTAGCAGGCTTTGAACCAGCCCTCAAGTCAGTGGTTCTGTTTGTGTTTGTGGGTAGTGATGTCTCTAATGATAACTGAATTGTTTTTAAATGTTAACCTGTAAGGGTGGGTGAACAGTGAAAACCAAAATGCTGTTCCCTTTGGACTCGACAAGATGGGATTTTTCATTACCTGACTTCAGTGGCGACAGGCACTATGCTGACAGCCTGTGCAGACCTTCAGTTGTATTATTGGAAACTTATTGTAATCATCTGAAGTGGAATTTTGACCCCCCAAAAAAAGAACCTGTCACTGCAGTATGTGTTGTGGTTCTGGTTGCCTAATAAGTAACTAAGAAAAATGTAGGGAATCAAGCCATGAGATGGTTCTCCAGTAGGTCAGTGTCTGCCACATCTTTTCTCCAACTGTGTAGGGGTAACTTTTTGGCTGATAGGGAAGATAAAAAGATTAGAGAATGGTGAAAAGGGAGGGGATAAACGAAGCATCCCCACTATACCAAGTGACATTCAGTTTGTGTGGTTAGAACTTGACCCCTGGTGCGCACGTACTGATCCTGTGCATTCCTGGTGAGTAGTACAGTTGTAGAGAACTGGGACATAAGTTTCATCCTGACAAGATGAAGCCTTCCATCTGTTGTTTTTCTGTGGGTAATAATGAAGATCTCAAACTGAAAATGATCAAGGATAACCGAGCCGATTGTATGAGGCTAATCAGACTCACTATGAAAAAGAGAGCCAGTATTATATTTTATTTCAGCCTTCACCCTGCTTTTCATGCAGGTGCTCTCCAGAAAGCTGGCACTGACATGGTAGGTGCAAGAAGTGTGAGCTTCCTGTATGCGAAGTTATTCTTTTTTTTTGTCATGTCCTAAACAGCTGCATGTATAGGGTGCCCTTTATATAAGGTGTTTTATGGCTGCTTGCATTTGAATTCACAAGATCAGATTTCTGCAAAGATAATTATGCTCGGATAATAGCTGCATTTGGGAAATTCTCCCTAGTTTTTTTTTCAGTAAAATATTTTGGAGATAACAAAGGATACAGTAGCCAAAACTGCTTCAAAATCTCCACAAATTGGCAGGTGTCTATCCTTGGGAACAGGCAGAAGACTTCTATCAGGATTTTTGTAGGGTCTGTAAAGTTCTTGGATTTTTAGAGCCATGTTTGAGGCATCAAAATGATCCATAAATGACTATAATTGAAACTAGGATAAAATGCCAGTTACAACTTACAGCCACGTTGTGTGCTTATGATTCAGATGTAATTTGCCTGATAAGACCTCTTTGATACCCCAAATAAGAAAATGGCATAAATTTCTCATATGATACCCTGCAGCTTTCTTTCGTGGGCCAAAAAGCAAATGGACCCAAACTTTTAAAAATCTGGACTCCAGCTGTCCTTCTTGGATTGGTATTAGAGAGGCAAGATGGCACAGGGATGGGAAGGCTGTGCATGCCAAGACGTTATGATGATGAAATATCCAGCTGCTCCAACATATTGCCACATTCGCCTGCATTATGTTACCAAAGGATGCATCATAGCCCCTTCCAGTTTCTTTATGTCCTATTTAGAGTAGGAGTGCTGAGACGATATCGTGTTCCCTCAGCAAGTGCTCTGAAGAAAGGAGTGTTTTCTGATTCCTACTATTTTTCTTCTTGCATGTAGTAAGAAAGACTCTATGAAAGTGTTGGCAAGCAGACTTTGTGAGGTTGACTACTTCAGCTTTAGGTTCAATTATATTAGGCTTGTGTGTGTAAACAGAGGTGTATGCCAGACATATTTGAGTAAAACATGTGTTGTGCTTTGTGCTAAGTATTCGGGCTTCGTGTAGTTTTCTTCATTGCTTTTGACACTGTGACCTTCTGGATGTCTCCAGATTCACGCTGAGCCTGTTGGACTTGTTTCTAAGGCTGAAGTCAGCCTTCAGAGTCCTTCCAGCAGAGCTTAACCACACTGCTTACCAATTCAGGAGTCATGATTCTGCCTTCTGTTACTGCATTTCCTATCAGCGTTGTTATTTATGGTCAAAGGTCTGGCTTTCCTCAATATACTTCATGATCTTCAGATCTCAGTAATATGGCACTGCTAATGGCTTTGAACTGCTTTCATTTTGCTGCAGTTCTAAAGAGCAGTAGTTGTTTTTTCTTTAAATTGGGAAAGAGAGGTGAAGGAAAGAGTGATGCTTATTCCCTAGTGAGAGTAGCCATAGAAAATATAGACCAAATCTTGCAGTGCTTCTCTTGTAAGTAACTTAGAAAACAGCCTGAGTTCTGTAGCACCTATTCCTTCTATGCAGCATCTTAGTGGGATGCTGAGAGCACCAGAAACAGGCTCGAAAGAGACAGCATAAATTTTTGGTCTTGATATGGACTAATAAGGCCTTGAGAGTACATTTTGGAAGTACCTTCATTTATAGACAGTGGATACCAGCATATGTAAGATGGTCTTACACTTTACATAGTGGTTGTTCAAAAAAACCAAAAAGCAATAACGACCAAAAAACCAACCAACATGCAGTTAAGTTCTAGAAGAGGTGATGCCTCTGAGGCAGGTGTGAAATATGTTACACCCTATGAGCCTCTTGATGGTCCTCAGTAAAAGTTTGCAAGTTAATGTGCTATGACGCCTTTCTTTAATACCAAATGTACTTAAACCCAAAGAGGATTAGTCTGCAGACCCCTATCCTGAGAAGTGAAGGATCGCTTCCATAATGGAATAAGCCAAGTGTTGGTACTGTTTTATCCTCACTGTCTCTCTGATGACAACAGGCAGACTGGGGGAAGTGTTTTTTTTCTACTGGCAGCCACTTTTTTGGTCTTTTTTACCCCTCCCTGGAACACATGCTATGCTGAATTTAACTGCTGGGAATTGTTGCTACATGAAGACTAAAATGGCTGAAGCATCCTTTTGATGCAGGTGTTTTTCTGTTATGTTATTAAGGCCGCTATCTGTTCTGCCTAGAAACAGGAAGACCAGTGGAAGAGAAATTATGAGAAAAGAGTTCTATTAAGGAGGTAAAGAGAGGATGATAAGAAAGATCAGAAGAAATGAGGAACAGTATGTAGTCATGCTTCCTTTCTCATGCCTGTGACTGTTGTGAAATGTGGGGATGACATCTGGATAGGAAGATTAGTAACGGGAACCAAAATCTGTCATAAGACAATGTGGAAAGCTGACGTTTCCGTAAGTACGCGTTCAGATCATACCCCTCACTGAGCTTTGCTTATCTCTAAGCCTGTGAACAGCTTTTGGAGATGGATGCTCTTTGATTTTTATTATGCAGTATATTGCAAAGAGGTAGATTAGAGTCTGAAATACTTAAAAACTTCTTTGTCATCCATCATTCTGTTTGCTTCAGAGTTTAGTACGTGTACCTACCTGATCCTTCTCTGCTTCTGCTGTGCTGTAGAGCTAAACCTTATGGGATATTTTTGGTCTGTCATGTTTATTAGGAGTGAAGAAGAGGGGCCACAGTGTGAGTTCAGGCATTGTATAGATTTGTGTAACCCTTAGAATTTGGCTTCTCTTGTTAAACGTTTCAGTGGCTAGGCAAACTGCCTGCTACGTACTCTGGTGGAAAGTCCTTCCAGTAGTGTAGCCGCCCTAATGGCTGGATATGAACAGCTCTTGCCAGGTATCGTTAGTTGCAGAAGGAAAGCCAATTTTGAGTATTACTTATGGTTTAAGTGGAGATAACATCTTTGTTTACAGTGACTGGAAATGGTCTGTTGTTCAGATGTCTGCTGGTAGCAAATCCTAAATAATATTTGTTTACACTATTTAATGATCCATTTTATTTTTGAGGAAACAGTAAAGCTGCCTGTGGGAAAACACTTTCAAAACCTATTTAGGACAGAGATCTGAGCTTTGGGAGTATTCTGTACATTAGGTTTTTTGCGTTGTTTTTTTTTTTTTTTATGAAGTGCAAATTGTAAAATACTGCAGTCTTCCTGTAACTTTTTACTGTTATTAGATTTATTGATTCAAACTCCTCCCTGACAAACTATGACCCCAGTTTTGAACTTCTCCTGTTCTGTAGGCATGTTCTTCATTTGCAGATTGAATTTTGCTGAGCCAAAATGACTTTTTTTTGTGGAGGTAGAGCAGGAAATCAAAATACCAGGTTCACTGAGGGGTGCTGACAGCACTTCTATCAGTGACTAAGGAGGGCAAATCCTAAGTGGCTTAAAACGTAAGGTAGGATAAGGAAAACATACAGAGACTGACAGTTAAGGATAGGAAGATTAGGATACCTGCTGATATCTGGTATTTTGTATTTAGAGCAGCATAGAACCTTTTGTATTTTGGGAATTAGGGTGTTTATGTGAGCGCAGCCAAGTCTTTGTATTGCGTATCTATGGTGCACTGACACGTGTGTCCCTCAGAAATGAGATGACATGCGGAAAAGAACAACCTGAAGTAGTCTTTCCCCCTTATTACCTGGGCAACTAAATGACTCCATGCCACTGGGATTATGAATTACTGTCACAGTCACTTGACTTAGTTATGGGCTCTTTAAAGCTGGTTGTCACCCCAGTTATACGGGCCAACGTTTGCCTTGCTGTGTGGGGTTAGCAGCTCTGGTCCTCTGCTGAAAGAAGGAATTTACTGGAGGAAAAGGATTCCATGTACTTGTTAAGACAGCTTGCAGCGGAGATGATCAGAGAGTCCACAGTGTTTTCATTTTTGTTGAGAGGGCAGCGTTCCTTCTGGCTTACTGACCTCAACCATGATGTTACCGAAAGGGCTGACCACACAGGTTGGGGTCAGCAGAAGCTTTTCATCTGGTCACTGAGATGAGGGTACTTGGTAAGAGCCAGTAGGATGGAGCAGCCTCTGTGAAACAGCTTCACAGAACGTGAAGCTTCAGATGTGAAGGAAAACAGCACTTCTGAAAAAGTTCTTTACCTTAAACTGGTTTTAGAGGTCTTTGGTCCTTAAGTGCAAGATGGAGTCCCCAAAGATTGGGCCCGTAATCTGTTATTACTAAATAATATATGGTCATTAACTTATGTTAATTTAAGGACGCTATCTTCAAATTTCAGCAATTTTCAGGAAATTGTGTGTGCCTTTTTATTATTAGGAAGATGAATTTGCCTGTCAGTTAAGGTCAAAAAGCTTTCTTGTGAAAATTGCATGTTTAATATTAATCAGTTATTTTATATTACTGCAGCTGTTTTCTGTGAGAATATGGAGAGAGGACTTGGCATCCTTTCTGTTTACATTGTTTTTTCCCTCTGCCCCTCCCTCCCTTTTTCTTGTCTTTTTTTTTCCATCCTCTTCTTAAGTCAGCAAACATTCCTTTGCGCTGCTGGGGATTGTGTTTTCCAGTAACACATCCTCCTCTAAGAGCACAGTGCCTCCTTCTAATGGATACGGATGACATAAAAGCAGTCTTAGATGTGTAAGCATCTGCTGCACTTAGAATAAACTAATGTGAGATCTACTATTTTATTCTTGTTTTCCGTGATACCCTACTCGTGTTTCCACATGGGAAGTGCTCTTTTGTCACATTATTTTGAGACTGAGCCTCCCTAAGCAGGCTGCTCTGTGTAACATTCATCTGAAGTTCTGATTTCTTTAACCCCTATGATTTGGGCTTGTACGTGGGAGTTTCTATGTAGATATAACTAAGGAGCAAGTTATTCTGTGAGAACACCAGATCATTTCAGCACAAATCAGATGCAAAAATTGCCCTCTTGGCTCTTGGGCATCTTCCCCCTACAGCCTCACTGACAATGCATTTCAGATAAACTCCATCAGAAAGAACAAAAACCTGCACGCCTTCTGGTACTCAGGATGTGGCTCACTGGTGTCCTGAAACCACAAAATTTACAGCTTTTAATATCTGGAACTAGTTTAGTCTCTGAGTGGAGTAAGTAGCACTTCATTCTATAATAGAGTTGTTTAATATTTTGGCTTTGCTTTTCTTAAGGTTGAGTGCTGTATGACTTGGTTCACACCATTTTAATTGCTTTTATTTTAACCACCTGTTTTTCTTGAAAACAGCCATCATTTCCAAAATTAGTCTAATTGCATTGGCACTTTATTTCTAAGAATAGTTTATCTACTGAGAATCAAAAGAAGCAAAAATAGATCTCTTTGCATTGAGGTGTATTTGTCAGTACCTTTATGTATGGGAAAACCTGCCTAATCTTCTCCTGTCATTTTAAAGCAAGCGGAGAGAGAGTCTGAAAATGAGCTGTTAGAAAGGAAGTGTAATGATAAGATATCCACAGGGATAAGGAGTTGAGCAGGAGGAGCATGGAAGGGTCCCTGTTGCCAAGGGAGGGGAGGGCCATTAGAGCTGTGTGCCCATGGTGGCCAAGGTCTTGTGCATAGTGGGGTCCCCATCGCTTTTCTCTTTATTTCAGACTCAAACAAGCAGCGTTATTCTTGTACTGTGGGTACAGTTCTTCCTTTTTTTGTGGGGGAACAGCAGTATGTAATGATTGCAGACCAGTGAGCTCCAGCTTTCCAGTCTATGCAGCATTTATTTAACCCGGCCTTCTGTTTTTCAATTTCATTGATCATTGAAAGCTTTGGCAAACACTAAATATCAACGTACTGCCCATAGGTGAGGAGGTGTAGCTACCCACTGAAGATGTGCTGTTCAGTGTAGTGGAGCAGCTGCAAAAAAATCTGTTTCAGCTTTTGCCTACTTTGTTTTAAAACTGAGGCAGTGCAGCTGCATCAGTGAGGCACTGTGCCCAGGTTGTTTAACTGTGTTAGGAAGGAAATCATGGCTCATGTGGCACGGCTGCTTTTTGGTATCTCACTAAGTCGGCTGCAGTACTCTGCTGGCAGGACAGGGCGAGCGGTGGGCAGCGTGCAGGGAACCATTCTCTGCAGTGCAGTCACTGTGCTGAATGGACTCAGTGTTGGGGGAAGTGCCATGTTTCGTTATGTTTCGTTTGAGAAACCCAGTCACCAGTTACAAGAACTGAAGGTAATAACACTGAGTCTTTATTAAAGGAAAGAAATCTGAATGTCATAATTGGTAAAGAATGAGTATCTTTTCTAACTGCGCTCGGATGATATTGAGAGGATTATGAGCTAACTCAAAAGTTCCTCAAGACTCTTTCCAAGCAAGGGCAATCCTTCACAAATATAATAATATTAAAAAGTTGTTTTTATTATCTCTTTTGCTAATATTAGCATCCTTTTATGCATTATGGATGTCCAAGTATACTTCCATTTGATGTAGCTATTTTCTTATTCAGGTACTTCTAGCAGGACCAATTTCAAATTCCATATATGTGAAGGAAGTTACAATCTTAGGCAGTATTACAATATGTGCTCTTATTAGAACTGAAAGTAATGAAATTTATTATATATGTACCTTCATAAGTCATAGACAACAGCAGCATAGTTCTCATTGTTTTTCTGTTTTCATACCATTTCTTGCTGAAGACACAACTGTCTGTTTTATTAGCGAAATAATTACTTTAAAATCTGGTTTTAATTTCAGTACATACCTTTCCCTGTTGTTGCAGAAGAGAATTTAAATATTTCTTTCTTAAACTTGACATCTGGATATGCTCTTAATATTAACATGTATGTCCTTTAATTTATTGACTGCAGTGAAATTTTTGTTCAGTTTCAGTGTTGTAATGCTATTGGGGATTAGAAACTCAGTGTAGCATGTGACACCGAGTAACTGTAACTGGAGGATGTATTCCTCAGTCTGTAAGGTCTGGCACTGTGGTACTTCTGCTGGTAGGAATGAAGGTGACAGTCACGGCAGCCTCGGCACCAGCCAAGTGTGTAATCTTCTTGGCTGAGCATCCTCGTGGGTGGTGGAACGAGAACTGCCTCTGCACCAGTGGTGTAAAAAGAGGCAAAGCATGAGTGGTTTGTAGTGTGAGTTCCAGTTAGATGTGAAAACCACTATTCTTGTCTGAAATCATGGAGTAGGTGCAACACACAGCAATTGAATGTCCAGAAATCCATGCTTCTTGTTCACACCCTATCAAGTGGCAATCCAGTTGTGTTCAGCAGCCAGGCTTTCTTGGTAGCATGGTTAATCCCTGTGGAAAGGAAAAGGAATATTACCCCATTTTCACCTGGCATGAAGACTCTTCAGCACAAAGTATTGCTCTGGGAATAACGTGCATGTGTTGGAACTGTTTAGGTGATGAGGGACAAACTAGACCCAGTGTCTATCTAGTGTCAGTTTTCTCCTTAGCACGTCTAGCATCAGCCCCACAGCTTCAGCTTTGGGAAATTGTTGTTGACAAGATGTGTTGAAAAGCTGCTGTGAACACATACAGGTGCTAGGAGTGTGTGAACTGAAGTTACAGATCCTCCTCTGCAGTTCAGAAACTTCAGCACAGGTTGGTGTGAATGCTTGCTCTAGAGCTGGGGGAGGAGCTGGAACAAAAATCAGACCATTAATGAATGGGGAATGGAGATGTGGGCTAACGCAAACTCAGATTGCAGCCTGCCATTACCCTGCCTGGGTGGGGAGGGACGTCTGACTGCTGTGGGTCAGGCAGGGCACTGAAGGAGGGGGAACGGGGGCTCCATTAGGATCACTGGGGAACGGGCATTGATTCTGAATTAAGGAATTTTTGTCTATGTACTTGAATCTAATCAAAAAAGGAGAAAAGGATATATGCCATCTAGTGTTCTCTTGCTGAGTGACGAGTTTCGAATTAATGCTTTCGTGCTTAATACAATTTTTATAGCCATTACTTTTTGTGTATGATTTTTTTATGTTTACAAATTGCATTTTATGTTGGTGTGAAGAAATAAGCCAAATGTAGACTAAATAGATGAACTCTCCTTCTAAAACTAACTGCCGAAGGTAAAAATCTATTCAAGCGCTGAGCTTCTTTTTCCTGATCCGCATCACGCTGAGGGGAAACACATCAGCCATTTGAGGTTTGTGGTGGTGTTGTGGGAACATGCTTGTTCCTCAGCTGAAGGCCCATTGCCACTTTCTGAGCACAAACCTCTGTTAAAGCGCATTGTTCCGAAGCTCTGACGTACGTAATTGTGGAGCAGAAAGCTTCATAAATATTCTCATAAATATTTACTCAGTTATAACTTAATTTTAATCTTCGTGGTGTGTAACATTATGTTTAAGCTTCTTTTTAAAACGTCTGTCCTCTGAAAATGAACCATTCACGTTTTAGTACTACATCAGTGTAGTGTAGGCTACGTTCATTTACATCTTTGTTTTCAGTGGCCTTAAAACATTTTTTCTGCTCAAATAGAGATGCAGTAATAGATGGGCTGATGAATAAAAAGATATTTTGAATATAAGTTGGAGAGGATGAATGGAATCCTGATTGTGACCGACTTGTACCTTTTTTTTTCTGCGTAAAACTAAATCACTGCTTTTATTCTGAGTAGTTGAAGCAAATTCTTGACATGATGGCATAGTACTGCACATGGCAACTGGTGAGTAAACTAAGTCTGAACAGGAGGGAAAATTTTAAGGTGCTAGTAAATGTTGCTGCTTGGATTCAAGAAAGTGCAAACAAATAGAAAAATAAGCTTTAAAACATAACATTTTTTTTTTCTCAGACTGTGCTGTTTTTAGCTATCTTGAAGGTTTTTTGACTGGACTCAAAGCTCATTCTGCTCTATAAATTGACTTCATACTTGATAAACTAAGTAGCTGTTGAATAGCAAATGTAGTTGAAGGTGCGATTTTGCATGCATTAAGAGTTAGTTGTGTAGAAAAGTATGCAAATGTAGAGGATGGTGACAATGATTTCTGTGACTTTGCTCTATGGAGATGTATTTAGCCTTTGAGATGTGACTATTTCTTTGCCAGACTGTGAAAGCATTTAAAAAAAACAAAAACCAAACTTACATTTGCCCTTATGCTTTTCAGAAACTTGGCTTTAGCAGGTAAATGTTATTCAATAATTTGTTATTCATCTTAAATGATACTAGAAACTTACGTCTGCATTTTTATGTGTTACAGAAATGAGCCAGGTTACTTCTCAGCTATTGTCTTATCTCAGTACCATAAGACATTGTTTGCAAATGTTAACATTGCTTCTTTACATGTCTTTGCTCACACCTAAGGCATGTGAAGATGATCTTTGTTTTGCATTTAAAATATTATTCTTTGGACATGTTACCAAGCCACATACCTTTACAAGTAGCAGTATACCTGTATTATTAGCAAACAGATAGATGCCTCTGAGCAGAAATATCTAAAGGGCATCACTTAATGTATTTAGCTTCATTTTTAAGCTTTCTAGCTGTTTTTACTTAATTACTTTGGATTGTTACATATAACTGCATTTATTTGTAGCAGAAGTTGTAATAGAGCATAGTAGGTGAACCAGCTGATATGATTAGGGCAGGAGATACTGTTAGCTGGGCTTTAGTGACCCCAGGGTCCCCAAGGAATTAGCGCAGCCTTCACCGGGGTCCCATCTCCAGCTGTCCCCCAGCCCCATGCTGTTCTTGAAGAGCTTATTTATGCAAAGTTTGTATTGATAGATGAAAGAGAATTAACCTGTTTGTCAGAAAGCAATAAAAGGAATTGGAGATTAATTAATAAATGAGTAGATTTCATCTGTCTGAATAACGATTGTAAATGAGAAAATGAGCAGCTATAAAAACATGTGTTTGCAATGTGCTAGTAGGCCTGTTCAGGTTGTAATTTAGATTCTGCTCATCAGATTTATGCTCGTCTGTTGTCCTTGAAAGGCTGCAGTGAGAGCAGCATGCCCTGGTGCAGCAGACAGTCTCAGCATGAGCTGGCTGTTTCAGCAGAGGTGCCCAGCCCAGCTGTGTGCCAAGCAGCCTGCTGGAGCAGTCCCCTGTGCCTGGCATTGAGTTGAGCAAACCAGGACGTAGCCTTCAAGGTGGACTGTCTGAGAAATCAGCATACTCTGGAGCAATACCTTTGGTAGTTGCTCTGTGCAACTTCGTGCTGAGGAGAGCAGAGCCTTTTGCTTCATCTTCCTTGCCTTGTGACACCTACACCAGTGAGCAGGTGATTCACATACCTTGTATTTCTAAAGCTGGATTGATGCTGCTGCAGAGAGCGAGAGTCAAGAGCAATGAGGAGTAGCTCCAAAAAAAACAGTGACGCTCAGGCTGTCCCACCATGGATGTGTTGAGTTTGCAGTGCTGTTCACAGAAGCATTTGCTATGAGGAAGCATTTCTTGTCAGGAGCAATTTAGTCGGAGAGCCCGGCTGTGTGCTGACTCCTGAAATGTGCTGAGGAACCTGTGAGGCACCCAGCTCCATGTTACCAGTGCTTATTTCTCACAGCCCTTGTCAAAAGTATTATCCACTGTGAGGACACCATTTCTTGCATCACACATACATACGTGTTTTATCTGAACATTATCAAGGAAACGTAGGGGTTGGGAGCATCAGTGACTCACCTTTTGTTTTTATTTTTTCTTCCTTTCTTTCAGTGGATTCTACTTTAGTGAAAAGTTTATTAGGGAAAAAATTGGCTAGGTGTGCTTTAGTGTCATCTCGTTCCTGGTAGATCTGGGCTCATTAAGATCTGAGATATATGCTGTGTGTATACCCCTCCAATTTCCAAGGCATTGAGAGTGTGTGATGAGCAATAGAGAGAGGGGTGTGGATATAGGGCTGGAAGTCTGAGACTGCAGGCAGGGGGTTACAACCAGGTTGCTCTCTGGAAGTATAATATAGATTACATGTTCAGCAGGTGAAAGCATACAACAAGGGTAGCAGCTTCCCTGAAATAGCATGTTGCCTTGATATGTCATTTGTTTATGAATGATGTATTTTGGCTGCAGTAGGATAGAAAGGATGAGTTCCATGGAGGTGTTACATGCCTTATCCAAGTCTACACCGTTGCCTCAGTACAGGAGGGTTAAATTAAACCAAACGCTCTCCTGTCCTTTCAGCAGCAGTCCATTTCCTTCAAATGAAGATTTATGGTTCAGCCTGTGTTAGCAGCTGAGGTTTCCAAAGAACTTCTCATTGAGAGCTGTGGAAATCATGGAAACTGTCACTATCTTTTCTTTTTTTCCCTGTGTTATATTGGCTTTAGTCTGAAGCAAGTACTTTTATAAGCTTCTAGCTTTCTCCCAGGACAAACATCTTGGGCTATAATATGTTCGTGGTGGGGAAAAACACTTGTAACCTTTGAGTGGATGAACTTGACCACTCAGTGTTAATTTTAGTTAATATTGATAGCATTGATGCAAAATGCCATCTCTAGTTACTACTCCAGAGTGAGATACCATGTTTTATTAAACCATTTTGTTTCCTAAATATTTAGTTACCATGACATTCAGTATCATTTTACTGTTAGAAACATTCCTTTGTGTGTTTTTGTTTTGTGAATCTCTATTACCGTAGTTTTAAAACATCTTACAAAGCAATTGTCTTGAATAGTAAAAGTCATCTTAAATACTTCAGAAATTAAGCTAATGTGGCTAAACTTGCAAAGTTCATATTTGATATACTGGCGTGGAATTGAAGATATAGGTCTGTGGTCACTGCACGAACCATTCACTTAAATATATTTATACCTTATGGTCTAGAGAGCTTCGTCAGTCCTATGTAAATCAGGGCAGTGAGAAAGGAGCTGATTTCAGGCAGCAGTTCCATTAAAGCTTCCAGTGCTGTGCAGAACCCTGCATGGTGAGGAGCTCCATGTGGTGCTGCTGACTTGCTCCAGCTGCTTGTGAATGCACAGGGTCTTCTGTTGTGCCTGAAGTAGTTACAGGAACCTCAGGTTTTACTTTAGGTAATTAACTCTCCTCTCAGCTACTGTGTACAGCACACATGTGCCATGAATACTGCTCATGCACAGTTTTAGTAGCCTCACTGTGACCGAAGATTAGATATTGGATGTTTGCCTTTTCCAGAAAAGATAAAAGACAACAGATGGGAGAGTGGAAGCATTACTGCATTTACTAAAGGAGCTGAAATGCAGAGAGAATATATGACTTCCTAACAGCAGGTTTGCATATTGAGCTCAGACCTCATGCCTGACTTATTTGATTCGGAGCATCATTTCTAATAGCTGCTAGTTTTGCACAGGCAGACTCTGTAGGAGAACCATTGGTTTCCTGGTTGAAAAAGAGGGAAGAGACTATACGCTTATACAGAGCTACCAAGTACTTTTCAATACACATCAATTTAAAACATCTGGCGAAACCAATGTAAGTGTATGTTTGAAAAAATTATTTGACTCAAATCTCTCTACAGTTATGTAAAAGATAGTTATTTCAAAAAGATAAATGGTTGTATTTTCAAAAGATTTGCTATTGTATCTTTTAAAACCTGCTTCTGTGTGCTAGAAATCAGGGAGTCCGCACCTTGTGAAATATTTCGGTGTTGCCAAATCTGTGCTTTAAATAAGAGAGGCAACTGTTGAGCATAAGATTCCTGAGAAGTCTGCTACTTGAAGTCAGAAAACCTGTTTTCTGCTTGGAAAATAAATCACTGGTTGTTGCAGGTGGAGGTGCTGGAGGTTCACAAGGAAAGGAACATTTAGGCTTCAAAGTGCCAGACAGCCTTTGTTCTCCCAGGTTGGAAGAGAACACTTTTCCTAGATATTTACTTCCTTCCTGTAGGAGTGGTTGAGTTTTTTAGTACTGGGGTTCAGCACTGACCCATTAAGTTGAGGCATTCTGAGCTATCCCTGTCTTCAGTCAGGGAACTGAGGAGGAAGGAGAAATGTGGAGGAAAAAAAAATAGATTACAGAAACTATAAATTCTTACCTGTTTTGTATTCAGAAGATGTATTTATTCATTTAAATCAGATCAGCTAACCTGTTACTCAATACATTGAGGTAGAAGTGCGGTAGAAGTGAAGTAACTTCGCAGTACAGACGCATCCTAGATGCATGTCAGTGCAGATGCTAGTCAGCTATTAAAAACTGCAATTGGAAATTCCACTGAATTGAGGGTTCAGAAAGAGACTGAGCTCTGCTAGTTTAAACAGATGCAGTGAATTCACTGCAAGCAACTTGGATTGATGTCAGTTGAACAGCAGATCCAAAATTTGAGAGTGGTTACTGTTAGTTTGTTCAGATGGAGACTGGATATTGGAGGAACCAGAGCTATCCTGTGGACAGATCATTTTAGAAAGTTTCTGAAAACTGTATTTTAGTCTGTGTGTGTATGGGAGGTGTCAGTCATCTCAGTCAAGCAATTTTCATGCCTTTTGTTCTTTGGCCAAGATTTATTTTACTGCAAATTTGAAGAAATGGCATTATCACACATGAAGTCATACTTTAATATTTCAAGTGGAACAATTCTATATGTAGTTTAATTTCATGCACTGATACTTTTCCTTAGAGACTGCCTTGAGTTTTCAAAATCCTTAAACCTGCGGGACTTCTTACTTTGCTGCCATTATGCTATAAAGGATACATGAATACCATGGCAAAGCCATTCTGGAAGGTAGGGTTCACAGCCTAATTATATCTCTACACCTATTGTAAGTCAAAAAGCATTTGTAGAATAAATAAGAAAATGCAAATAAGCTTTATTTATATTTGTGTGTGTGTGCACTGTAGAAAACTGGAAATAATTTTCATTAATAATTTACGGTGAGTACAAGATTTGCCCTTCTAACATTTATATTTTGTGAAAACTGGAAATCCTCTGTGTTAATAGGTGTTGTAAATGTTGTAATGTTTTGTTGTTTTTTTTTTTAATAAGTTAATTTAATGGAAGAATTTTAGTGAGGGGAAAAAAAAGAGGTATTGGGTGGTTTTGGTGTGTCCAGGGACCTTTGTAACCAGCCCTGGGGCTTGGCCAGTCTGTGCAGTGCTTTTGGCTACTGATAACTATGTGCTTCATCTATTTTTGAATAGAAAGGAGTAAAGAAAGATTGGTTCATTGGTAATGAGGAAATTTATACTCTGTAACATTCTTCAGCGTTTCTTGTTTTCTGATGTGGAACATTTCTTTTATTCACTGAAGTGTGCACGTCCGACTGCTGACAGCTTTTTATCTTTGTTAAGTCCTGATTACAGTTTTGTTCCATTTTGGTTCCATTTTTGGATTACATAAGGTCACTTTGTTAAAACGGGAGCTATTTAAAATCTTAATATTGATTGCATGTAGAAGTTAAATTGACTGTAGTTCTTAAAGTATTCCCCAAGCACACAGAGTACTACAAATAACCAAGGTTCAGCAAGTGAGCATTGGAATAGTTCTTGCTGCCTGAAGGTGTTTGGAAAAGAATATAAATTGCTATTATGGTCAACTCTGTGTGGTCATGCTCTAAAGTTAAAAGATAGTGAAAAAGCTTACTGATAGATTGACTTCTATTGGAAATATGGGAAATAAGACTCTGGAGCAAAATAAGCATTACTGAGAGCACGTTTGGAAATGCTTGGAATCAGATCTCTTAATTTCATTCTTTTTTAGGTTTCTTGTGCAACTCCATTGCATTAGATTACAACCTTAGAGATGCCTGTCAATTTGATTTTTTTCATTTCTATCTTTGGTGCTGCCTTTCCACCTGCAAACGGGATTGGGTGGGTCGATAAGGAATGCAGAAGCCAAAGTCGCTGAGGCAGATCAGTATACTTAGGTGCTCCCGAGACATTCCAAGGATAAGAATTCTGAGATGACTTTGCCATTGAATGGTCCTTTTTAAAACTCAATCACAGCTAAAGCATCTCAGGGTGAAAAACTGTGGTTTGAAGAAATGATTTTCTGCTTTTGTGTTTTGAGCCACTGAAGTTGGGGAAGGAAAATGACTACAAAGATGATAAAGGTAAGATGAAACTTTGAAGAAATCTGTAACAAATTAAATATTCTTATCACATTGAATGAATTCATGCAAAAATAGTTTAGAGGAGATTAGTGAGGATAACAAATAATAGTGCGTATATGTGGAGCATTAACTGTCTGATTGCTTGGAAATAAAGCAAATCCTGGAATTACTGCTAAAGTAGTACAGTAGTACGATGTAGTCCATTAACCTATGGCCATTGGACAATCTTGCCTCTGGGTTTATTTTCAGCTTAGTTTCTCTACTTTCTCCTCACCCCCCACACACAATTGTGTGCATGCAGCCATACAAGGTGAGAAATGATTACAAACAGGCAAATGTTTAAGAGGAAGAAGTGGGTATAGGGAGTGAAAGAGAGGACAAAAGTGTCCTTTTACTTTCCTGAGCGTGGGTCACAGAAAATAGAGCAGGAAGCTGTCCACAAATTGCCTGTACTGCTGCTCCCCGTGGGCAACTTCACTTTGCCCTTTTCTTGGTGGCAAGAAAAGGACAGCAGTACCTGAAAATAGGTCTGAACACTGGGTACCTGGAAAAATTGATGTCAGTTCGTTGTTTCTGCAAAGATCTACTATTCTGTGAGGTCTTTTTGGTTTTCTAATCCTCACCAGCAATGTAAAGCATTTCCTCTGCCAATTACCTACTTCTTCTAATTATCAACAATTTAAGAGTTGATGTTTTTGCATATAGCAGTGGTCTGTATTAACAAATACCCTTCCACACACAGAACTGAGTTCAGCATTTAGAAATGCTTTAGAATTTTCGGAGCGTCAAAGGTGTCCCGATTGCCTCCCAGATCTGCTGCTGCCATTTCCAGGCAGCATTTGGTACACGAGTGTTACTAAGAAATAAAAATACCTGAGGTTTATGTCTGGTAGGATACATACCATACCTCTCTTCATTATGGTCAAAATTAAGCATGGGAGATGTAGATCATGTCATTAGCAATCAGCTGTCCATGTTGCTCTAGGGCCAGTGGACATTCAGCTTCTAATTGCAGCTTGTTTTGTTATTCAGCTCAATTGTTTCTACTGTTTTCAATAAAGTAATCCTGCTCAAAGCAAATTCTATTCTCATTAGGACTAATTAATAGTTGTCTTTTCCAAAGAGTTTTATATTAGGCTTTGCACAGAGCAATAAACTGCAATATTGTTCAGCTATTGTTGCAGACCTCATGTTAAACTATGAGCCAGATGTTACCTAGAATCGGTTCTGCATACTCTAGCTTTTCTTTGCCTTTCATGTTCCTCCAAATGGCCATTGTTACCGTTCGTCCTTTTGCAGAGTAACAAAATTGTCAGGTCTAGCAGATGGGATCCTGCTGCCCTGGAGATCAGGGAGTAAAAGCTGAAGAGTTCTATTTATTAAAAATGATTCTCACATATTTCGTGATGAAATTCTCTTCTGGAGTTGCTTTGGCCTAAGGTGATAAGACTTCTTATCAGAAGTCTATTTACTAATCTCTGTAGGTTGCTGGAATAGTCCGTATTGCAGCCATCAAAATAACAGTAAGGTAATAAGAGCAGAAATGGTGAGGGATCAATTAGTTTGTGACCTGAAAAAGCAGAGCTGCAGCCCTCCCTGACCGGCTCCTTTGTGGTGCCTTGGGGAATCTCCTTGTCGTTCCTTGGGCCGCCACTGAGGCTGCAGGTCCTCCATGCGTTATTACTGACTGTTGTTTTGAGCTCTGAGAGCAGTGGGAGGCGTTAAATGTGCACAAAGCTCTTCTCTGCTTTAAACTACTGGTTTGTCTTCATTTAGAGCACTTCTTGCTTGTGGTTCACTTGATCTCAGATCAAATCAAACCTAACCATGTTCACCCTGTAGAACAGATAAGGATTTCTTGCTGTTTACACTGAACTACTTGTTTATTTGTTCCTGTTAAGTGCCGACAGTGAACTTGGCACTCTGGAAGTCATGGGGCAGGGTGCAGTACTTCCTGTGGGGGAACTGCATTGTCAGTCTCACAAATCATGTCTGAATAAGAGAAATCACAGCAGTGAGAAACTTTGCTTGCTGTGTTCTTTCTGCCTGTCAGAGCTGATGCCGAGATGCTTCCTGTTCCCCTGTCTTACCTAACACCTGGATCTGGATGTGAGTCCTTGGAAAGCTGCAAGGCTGGAGGAGCGAGCCTGCAGTGTGCAGGGCCGGGCAGCTTTCACCCTGCTCACACCTCACTTGCATTCTGCACCCCTGCCAGGAGCAAGATTGAAGCAGGTCCTGGTTCTGCGGCTTTTATTGCCTCTGAATTCCTGACAGAAGTGGGTATTTGATCTTTAAGCTCAAGGAAAAGTGCAGTTTGTAAGATGAATGGCTCGGAAGGAAATTATAGGGAAAATGGCAGTTAAGGAGGGGGAGGCAAATCAAGCTGCTGCTTCTCAATCAGGGATCTTCTCCAACTGAAGAGTCTCTCCTGAGCACTGCTGAAGTGAACTTAGGTGTCATTTCCATCCTCCTTGTGTCCCGTTATCTATTTCTGATGAATGTATGACCCTGAGTGAGAGAAGAGGATATTGCATCTAAGCTTGCAGCTTACCCACATTTCTGAATTGTCCTGAAGGAACAGTGCTTAAGTAAACAAAATCATTACTGCCATTGTTGCTCACTGGGATGATTTTCGGATGCATTTCTGGTTTGAGTCCCAACTCTGCGATGATTTTGGAGATGTCACAAGCAGGGCTGTGAAGGGCTTTTGGGTTTCACAGCTGTGTACCAGTGTTGGCAAATGAGGAATCATTTTAGGCTGAAATAAACATATAATTTTTTTTGTATTTCGCTTGCCAAAGATGATGCTGGAAAATGCTCCTTTTAAATGAAGAAGTCTCCCTTTGTTTCTGAACAAAGAGTTTTACTGTGGACATGCAGAATAAATGACAGAAATAAAAGGAAGTGTTTAGAAAGGGTCAATACTCAATATTGCAGGAATTTAACCCCATGTATTTAGGGTGGAGAGATCCATGTGCAGGGGGATATACTTATGGGTGTATCCAAACTCTCCTCTTCTACTTCCTAGAAGAGCCAAGAGTCAAAGTTTTTTACGCAGGGAGTTGGCAGGCTGCGTTCTTTGTGCGTCCTTACTCACTAAACATGCTTTTATGTGAAGAACTAAGCCTGTGTTGTGGCAGACTGGGATCCAGGAATCCCTTTTCCTGTGTTGGTGCCATGAATGCTGTTACTTAGGTAAAATGGAGCAGTCTGAAGAGCGAGGCTCCACCAGCTACTTGGCCATGTCTATTTAAGTTGCTCCTGTTGGTCACTGGGGCTGTTCCAACTAAAACTTTGTATAGAATTTGAGCTAAATTTGTGATTGGCTTTGGTGAAGTTATGTTTCTGTGGTGAAGCTAATAGTTACAGGAAAAAGTTTCTTAGGTGTGACTTAGGCAACCAAATGATTCTTGCTACAGAAGCATGAGAATTGTCATTTCAGCTATAGTCTCTTTGCTGGGAAACAAATTTCCTGTTATCTGTAGTGGTTAGAAGAAAGAAAGGGTCAGCAAACCAGAACATTTGGAACAGGTACTTTCAAAAAGAAGTTACAACATAATAATATGGAAAAATAAGCAACTATTTCTCAGATGGTGAGCAAAACTACCAAGTGTGTCCCTGTTAGCATATTCTGTCTGCAGACTGTTTCCTCCAGCAGCCAAAAGATAGAGCAATTAGCAACTCCACTCTGTGCTATCTTTGTGTACTGTGAAGTATTTCATTTGGATTTAGTTTCTTTTTTTGCCTTGTTTTAAATACTCTGTCAGGAGAACATGAAAAACAATGTTGTTAACAGGACAAAAACCCGCATACCAGCTGGTGTCTGGATTGTGGCTCTTTTTCTAGTACAATATTTAAACGTTGCCAGCCTTGAGGAGAACAACAAACTGGCAGAAGTGCCCTGTGTAAGAGTGCCCCAGCCTGCAGGGCAGGTAAGGCAGGAGGTGTTTGGCTTTGATTTAGTACAGTGCCTAACTCTTAGGTGCCACCATCCACAGTTCTCCCCAAGGAGTATTTCCCACTCACTTGAGGTTTGGGGCGGCTGCTGCATGGCTCCTGGGTCTCCTCACGGGCAGAAAGCAGCCCAGGAGTTCCTGGGGCTCCTGGCCCTCCTCCTGCAGGCATAGCTGTGCTGCTGGGGAGAAGCGCTGTGAAGCCAACAGCCAGAGTGTATCTTGTGAAGCCCAATGCTGACTTAGTGGCAGGTGCCTCCTGCCTTCAGCCGCTTTCCCCTTGCTTTTTTTGGTTTGGATAATGCCTAACTTGCAAGTTGTTTTTTTGTCCCTCTCAAGCCTGAAATGTTTCATACCTTTTGTGAGCTGTGTGAATTTTCTGATTTGTGATAACAGCAAAACATCCTTCTTGGAGGCATTATGAATGTGGGACCTCACTCCTACCTTATTGTCTTCATTTAGGAAGGTCGTTATTATTCTGGGGATCACTTCTGCTCTGTCAAATTCACTTGAAACTTGCCAGCTGGGCAAGATATGGGATGAGTGTATGAGTCTTATGCTATTGCACTTAGAAACTTGGTCCGATAATACCGCAAAGGTTTGCTTCTCCTTCCAAGCAACTGTAAACATAGTTTGCTACAAATTTAAGTTAGACAATCACTTTTAAATAGTTAGGAGCCATGTTGCTGCTGGCTTTCCCTCATATTTTCACAAGGAAAACTGTGAAATATAAGTAAAGCAAGACAGCTGTGCAGGAGCTGCTGCTCAACGCTTGGTTCTTCGCCTTCACTGCTGATGGAGAAGTGAAGCCACAGCTGGAGCTTGCTGTGCTTAGCCTTGCTGCAGCACCGTTTGCTGAGGTGCCTTAGTTACCCAGTGCCAAAAGGCTGAAGGTCTGGCATGGAGCTTAAGGAAAGTTATGTGTCTCCTGCAGCAGCATGGCCTCAACTCCCAAATAGTGAGTCTGCTCTGGAGGCTGGCAGTAGTGCTTCTTGCTGTCAGCTTGGCTGGGTGAGATCTCCCTGAGCACCGACTTTGATTTCTGCTGACAATCTGTATTTTTAGCCAGCTCGTCCCACCCTCCCAAGAGAGTATTCTTTAATAGCAGTCTATAGGCTTTAGTAGAGATCAGATCAGCGAGGTCTATTCTAAAGGGATTGTTTCAAAATTCATTGACACCGTTCCTTAGGAATTGCACCCTGTTCTAACAAGGATACCTGAGACGTTTCCCCTCTTTGCTTGGGATAAAGCCAGCTTCTAAATCAGCAGCCTGATCGTTTAAACCAACACATGGTCTATGTAGTCAAACACAGAAATAGTGTGACAGACATTTATACTCTTAATTATAAGTAAAGAAATATAAACAGCTGAGTGGCATATCTCTTAGAATGTTATCAGTATATGTTGTATCCTTCTCAGGAATTTGAGATAAATGTGTTTTGAGCTACTGAAAAGTATTCACCCTCTTTCTTATGGAAAATATTTGCAAGGTACTATGTGGTTGGTATTCTCCCAGCACACGTGCAGCGCAGGAGCTCACGGTTTTACCTCCTGAAATTGCTTTCCTGATAACTCCTCTGGAGAGGGATGCAGCCCTGGGGACAGGGGCATTGAAGTGTCAGGGTGTTATTAGCAATCATGCGGAAACAATTTTCATGTTCCTAAAATAACTGTGCCTTTCAATCGGTATAAGTATGTAGTGATTACTTACTTTTATTTACCCCCACCCCTTACAAATGGTTCATTTTGGAGTGGTGTCTTTTAATGCATCCTCCAAAGAAACCCTTCTTAGGAAGGAAAACATCTTAACATGAACCCAGTGGCAAGCTGTAGCCAAGTGCAGTCTGTATTACAAAGGGTGTTCTGTTACAATTAATGGATTTTATATCTATTACAGCTTTGGGGAAATTCTCCCCCTTTAGAGTATTTCTGAAGCTCATAATAATGTACCAGTGCAGGAAGAAAATGGTAATTATTAATCTGTGAAAATAATGTATTCCTTCGTGCACACTGGGGAGTTTGAGTATTTCCAATATTTGTTTTGGGCAAAGCAGGCGAAGTGCTGAGGCTGCAGCATTTGGATCTGGCTGCAGATCTCTGTGGGGTGGCTGAGGCTCTGATCGGGCTGTTGGGTTATCTGCTGCATTCTTACTATTCATTTAATTTGCAAGGTAACTTATTAATAGAGAGGTCTACAACTAGTAAACAAAACATGTTTTTTCCCTCTTTCTGCTTACTGTGCAGCTTGCCTGAGGTGTTACTTGTATTTGGTGTCCGTGTAGCTGCCCTAGCTTGGAGTAACTCAGAACTGCAGTGACTGGAACTCATGGGTGAGAAATGCTTCTCGTATCCTTGCTTCTCACTGCTTGGTCTTGTGCACACACTAAAGTCAGTGAACAGTCAGTGAAGCTCTTGGTCAGTAAGTGGTAGACTGTGATCACCACACCAGAACCTCTTAATGTGGTGAACAGTGGAAGTCCTTTCTGACATATGCCAAAAGGGCTGTGGCAAATGATTGCAGTGCAGCCACTGCTCTGTTTTAGGATGATGGTTCTGGAGCATCCAGTGAGCTCTGCTGGCCTCGGCCATTTGATAGATGGCAGCTGGGATCGTCCTGCACAGCCATGCCATTAACTGTGTGAAACAGGCCCTGCTTTTCATGACTCAGAGTGACACGTGGCTTGAGAACTGCAGGTGAGCACCTCCTGGCTGCTGGGCTGCTCCAGCCATGTTGGGCAGCTCGGCCTGGTGGGCAGATGGCTGTGTATGCTGTCAGCCACAGGGTGCTGGAAGCCTCATGGCTGCCTTGGGCTGTCCTTGTATTGAGCACTTGCAACAGCTGCCTCTCGTGATCTGGGCATAAATAGCTCTCATCAGAATCTTTAACATCCTGCGGGATGCACATGCTCATTCTGTAGTGAGCAGTGCGCATTCAGCAGTGTGCATTCAGCTCAGCCTTGCCAGTGGATCCCCTTTTTTTTCTCCATGAACATCTCTCCTGTGTTCTTGGCTGGAGCTGCTTTTGTGATGGATATTTACGTCCCTGAGGATTACAGAGGATAAACTGTTATCCCCCTATTTCTGTTCTTTCAGTTGTGCATTTTAAGAGTGCATAGATCCTAATGATAGTTCACAGTAGCAGTATTAAAGAGCTTCTTCATCTGTGCTGGGTGTGCAGCACAGCGGTAGGAAGGCTGCTGCTCCACCTGTTCCTTCAGAGCTTGCAGGGACCACAGGGATGCATCCATGATCTATAGCAGTGCTTAGGACTGACGCAGCCCCTAGCCATTTGGACTGGCAGGAAAACGGAAATTTAGTCTTAATCTCTGCATGTTAAGGACCTGCCCCTGATCCCATCAACCCCAGTGTTCAGTAAGGAAGGTGTGGTGGACATCCTGATGTAAGCAAGATCGTTTTCTTTAGTATGCTCCAGACTCTTAAGCAGGGTCATTTAGACACTTGTGTTTGTAGTTGCAATAGCTTTTGGCACGGTGCTGTACTTAATGCCTCTTTTAATGTTTTATTGGATGGCAGCATTAGCTCATGAGGAGGCACCTCGATTGTTGTAGAGAATAGAGACATAAAATAAGAAAGCGCTATCGTTATGACAGCAACAGCAGTTGCTGCCAGCCATTATTAGCAAGCTAACTTCATCTCAGAAACAAATTGTACCCTCCTGTGGGCTAGGGCAGTAGCTTGTGTTTTCATTATGTATGCACTGTATAGAGTATAGTAAAACCTGCTGGCAGGCCGTTTGTTGTACAGCTACATGACATGATGTTAAGGAAGAAGACAGTCTGATCATAACCTTTGAACTTGTTTGAGTGAAGCTGAATGTGTTTTTCCTTGCTGTGGCTATGACCCTGTCACCACCTCTGCTGGAGCAGGGTGGTGGCTGCCCTCTGCAGAAGGGGCCCCAGCTCTCTCCCTGTCCCTCCCTGCCCAGCTGCAGCAGTGCCCCAGGGCAGATCCATGGAGATGCAGCCCGGCTCCCCACTTGCCCAGCAGCCCCTGGGCAGGGGAGCTGTGCTGCCTACCAGCACCTTGTCCTGATGGGCCTGCGGTCCCAGGCAGAGCGCCAGCCCCCTAAGGCACTGCTGGACATGGCAAGTGTTTGCATTTCTTCAGAGCTGCACGTTATGTGGCACGCTGTGCCTCTCTTCTCACTGTGAAGAGCAGCACAGCAGTTGCTGTCTTGGAGAGGAGGCTGGGGTTCTTGGATGTGGCAGCGTGGCTGTCAGAACCCCAGTTACAGTTACTGACCAGTTTGAGGCTGGATGGTAAGTGATTTTAAGTGAGAGATGCAGTGGGTAGAAGATGAGTAGACAGAATATTGTCATAGGGTTTGGATAAATCTATCTTCATCTTCACATGACTGCTGCTCCACTTTGTAATTTTTCTTTCAAAATTCATAACTTGTTTTTCTTAAAGCTTCAGGCTTCCTTGACTGCTTTTCTCATTTCTCATTTTAAATAAGTGAAGAGGAGAGCTAGCAAATTATGTCTCTATCCTACTATGGAAGGTCTTTTTGGTTCTCTTCTTCATGTCGTAATTTCATGTGAAAATCTTCTGAAACTTCACTGAGACTCTTCTGGCTTTACTCTAGCATCCTGACTCCTGCAGCGGCTGTTCAAGCTTGAACCTGAGTGCCTTTTCTTTGCAAGTCCCTTAAGAGGATGTTCTCAAGTCACAGGAGCAAAGGTTTGCAAGTTAATGACGGTGATCCCTTTTTTTTTCCATTGCCTGCCAAGGGTATGGTGATTTAACACAGTAATGAGTGAAAGAACAAGGATGGTGAGCATTAGGATTTTGTCTTAGCTTAACAGTAAGTGCTTCCTTAAGTACTCTGCAGCCATACAGAGCAGTTCCCATTAAAGTGCGCTATGAAGACAGAATAAAAGATTCAGGGTCAGTTTAACAGTTTACCTCTTTCCCTGGATTGACTCTGTTCGGCATGAGCAGGCACTATAGCTGTGGGACCTTGGGATCACGTTCCCAAGTGTCTGAGCCAGTGCTGGCTTCATTGTGTGAGGACAAGCTTACACTGTTGGATGTTTGGCTCTCAATATTTGCTGTGCAAGGCAAAGTTACCCAAGCAGGAAATATTTACACGACTGTTTCATCAAATTACTGTGTTGTGGCAAGGAGGAATATTGAGAATAGCTGAATGTCCAAGTCTGCATCTTTC
>JANHGO010002252.1:0-30730 GCA_024606505.1 Aquila spilogaster
AGCCAATGGCACGCATCATGGGGAGAGACCTATCACCGTAACAACCCGAACCCTCCAGAAGCACATCTGGTAACATAGAAGTATTCCTACTGGATTTAAGCTGTCCATCTGAAAAAAAATAAAAAGAATGAAAAAAAAATGCACCCACACTTTCATCATCAGATGAAAAGCAATTATGAACTATTTTAAGCTAATGGCTTTAACAAAAGAAATGAATTTGACCTTTTTTTTTTTCCCAACTGCTTCTGACTAATATTCTATGGGCTAGGCATTATAATTAATCTTAGTTCATGTAAGAGGTAAAAAAGCATCTTTCAGTGCTGGAGTCTTTCTACAAGCTCTCTGCTTAAGTAATCAATTCTTAACCTCTCCAGAACCAGTCTGCAGCATTCAGTCCATCTGCATGTCAGAGTGTGTACGTTATTTCCTGATTGTCTTTTCTTCTTTTTTTCTCTCCTTCAAATAAGCATCTATGTATGTCAAATACACAGAGGCTACCAAAAGGAAAAATAAAATAATAAAAAAAAGATAAGAAGATGCAGGCACATTTCTAATCTTTGATTCTCCTTCTGCTATGTCTGCCACCATTGCCTGAACTGTTTCTCCCAATACCACTGCTCATAGTAAGAATACTGGCAGTTGTGGAGGAATTTCATAATGGTTATTTCTCCTTCTGGTGAAGGTTGCAGCCTACACAAAGGTGTCTCATTTGCCAGAATGTTTGATATATCCAACGACGTATCTCTAGGGCTATGGACAGTGTTAAAGATTGATGGGTATTGTCTTACTGAAACATCAGAAAAGCTTAATGAATCATTGTGCTGTCCCTGAAACATCAATTTAAGACCACTGAGTTTTCCGCATGGAATCGGATCACTGATGTGTAACTTTAGAGTCTTACATCTGTCCCTGGCCCTACCTCTTAAGGCATCAGGCCTATTCTATATCTAGGCAGGGAAAGAGTTTCTTTTCTCAAATAATGAGCTCTCTCCTTTTAGCATTGTTTTTTATTCCATGTCACTGAACATACTTTACTGAATATAGTAACAGTAGTCATAGTCATACAAATAAAAGGGTTTGTATTGAAATCTCCTACTGGATCTCTTTCAGTGTCAAAGCTGCAGAAAAGCAGACAGTTCACAAAAAAATGTGTCTGGTCTTCATATAAATTTGCAGGCTTGTAATTGGGATAGAGTAGACAGATTTCCTTGGATTTTTCAGTGCCACTTCCAGGCAATTTCAGACTTAAATCTGATACAGAAGAAAATGTAGTCACTGTCATGGGAGACACAAGCAGGAGTAATCTTTAGCACAGGCTGTATACCAAGAGCTGTTTTGCTGATTCTGTCTTTCTTGGTTGGCTGACCCTAAGGCTGGAGCCCCATGACCAGCAGCTCGGGCCCTCCAAATGGAAGAGGACTTAAGTACTTAGTTGGTCTTAGCTTGCTTTATGAAATACAAGACAAGATAGCATGTTGGGGTTTGTGGCTGCTTAGGGCAATTATATCCACATTTTGTATTTTTCTAAGACCCAAGAAGATGTATAGAGTATACCTGAATTCTATCCATCCTACAGATGGAACGCTATCAGAAAAGAATGGATATTTTCATGATTTCTTATGGAAGATAGGATAGAATAGGTAGATTATTTATGTAGTTGTGACTTTATAGCTTTTTGCTTTGTAATGTCATCCCCAAAAGAGACTGGACTAACTCATCAGATATTTGCAGGTTTATTCTTTTTGTCTTTATCTACAATGGATTTGCAGGAATTCTCTATGACTGAATTGCAGAGGTTAGCAAGTAGATACAGACTCTCTGACTGCGTGGCCCATATGGATGTCTGAGGCACCAGAACAACAGAGCATGCTGTGGAGCACACCTGTCTCGTATTATGGATGTAGTTGTTGGTACATAATGCCATCTGTCAGAGTTTTTCTTTAAATGTGTATCAAGAATTCATCCTTGCTTACTTTTAGAAGTTGTTTGGTTTCTCAGGACCAGGTAGACTTCAAGGGAAGCACTACATTGTTTATTCATGCTGGATGGTGCAATTTTTGGGAAGTGATGTTCAGAAATACTGCTGTGCATATGTAGGCCTGATAAATATGTGACACCTGATGCTTCTGTTTTTATCAGAAATCTTGTCTGCTTAGATATAATGCCTTTCTTATCTACTCAAAGCCTGGAAAAGAAGAGTCTCACCTGAAGTAAGCTGCCGCTGACAGAAGCTGAGGATCAGGTCCTGGAATCCATGTTATATTTTAGGGCTGTTTCACAAAAAGAAAATAGACTTAAACTTCACTGCAAGTTATTTGACTGTCTGACAGTTGAAGAACAGTTAAACAAAAGAAAAGGTGCTGAAAAACTGAGTTCTGATATGGTCATGTTGAAAATGATGAGAGGAGAAGGGTAATACATTAGCTACTAAGGCAACTGTTTGTTTAATGCTAAATCACTTCCTCATTGAAGGGAGCAGCTTCTGTTTCAAATTTATTTCCAAAGCTCTTGTTCCACTAATCACTCTTTCCCTTCACCATGTTTAATGATAAGCACAGAATATTTTCCAGCTCCTCCTTGGCTGTGTTGGTCAGTGAGGTAAGAGGTGTAGGTACAAGGCAGAGGTTGTGTGACTTGTAGCCTTGCTTCTATCATCTACTGCATAACACCAACCTCTAACACAGGAACCAGCGCCATTGGCTTAGTGGAAAGCTGCATAAAGATCCACTTACATAGCGAAAGAGGGAAAAAAATGGTTAATCAAGGTTTGTTCCACAGGTTATTTTTGAAGCATAAGTGATAATCACAATAGGTAGATCTTAGATGGGAGACTCTGCTACTTTCTGAATTTCTTCTATTACATTTTCATGTAATAGAAAATCTCCCAGTGTGCCCTATTATCATCTAGCCTAATCTGCTCTATATGTTAGCCAATATTTTTTAAACTCTTGGTTTTTGCTTATATTCTTCCCTCACCCATTTTATCAATGATTTTCTTAATTCAGGTTTGGTATCTACGTTGAGAGTAGCTCAGACGGGCCTTAGAAACCTTGTATTTTGACTGATCATGCAATGCATGATTGAAAATCTTTAGTGGATGCAGTGCTTTTTCTTCTATGAGTTGTTGTTATTATTATTATTATTTTTTATTTATTTCAAGTTACCATACAGTAATTATTACTTCTTAAAATAGGATAATTTTAGGTTTTCGTGGAGAAAAATTAGCATAAATTTTCATACAAAACATTGGTGTTTCTTGATATTTTAAGAATCATAGACATTTGAGCAAGTACTTGCATTCTTAATTATTGATCAGCATATGTTTCTCAGTATCAAAGAACATGATTTCATAAATAGTAATGATCTGAATGTGATGGTTTTATTTATGAAAATATTCATAACTCCTTTCTTGGAGTTTTAGAATTCAAACAGTTTTAGCTTCTATTTAGGAAGGAATTTAGATGAATTACCCATATGTAAGAGCATAGTGAGAACATATGTCAGAACTGGTGTTAAAGCTGCAGTTTGAGGGGTTAGGAAGCGCAGGGGTAAAATGATAACTGCCAAAAGTCAAACTGAAACAGATCTTGTAAAGGAAATTTAAGCAAATTGTGAAAAAAATTTTCAACCATGCAAACAAAAAGAACAAAAATAAAACGAAAACACTGTGCAGTGAGGATGGGGATAGATAATCTCATTTTCTGTCTTAAATGCTCCTCTTTATTTTCTGAGAAGTTGAATTTGGAGAAGGGAAGAATGATGTTAAATATCCCTTCCAACCCAAACCATTCCATAATTCTATGATTCTATGAAAAAAAATGTAGGATGGTGATTAATACTCAGTCCAAGGTAGCATTCAAGGTTCAAATTCAGAACAAAACCTTCTGCTTTCAGTTGGGTTGCCACTAGCTGGAGAAAAAAAAAAAATGGGAGAAAAGAGAAACACACCTATTCTTTGGTCATAGGATGACTGTTTAGCACAACTATGAGTGATATGGACAAAGTGTGAAAATGAGTAGTTTCAGGTAAGATACAGTCAGTAGAAATATTAATTCCACTGAGACTCAGCTGAAGCCTTATCTAGAATACCGTGTAGAGAGATGTGCTCTACAATAGCCAGGTAAGATAAAATAAGCCTGGATCAAGTGGGAGCTACTTGAATAATGTGGGGAATGGAAATCTATGAGTATTGACCTGGCTAATCTAATGAAGGATGAAAGGAGATTGATCACCCTCAGTAAATACAGTGCTACAGTACAAAGAGTAAGAAGCGTGTATAAATCACATGTGATTACACTGAGGTTAAAAGTGAAGGGGAGTTGTCTAACCATCAGAGACCTGAACCCATAAACAGCCTTTCAATAGGAGTGGCAGATGTAAACTACACACCTGGTCCAAAGATAGGTGTCAAGTGTCTTTTGGAAGGATTTTATGGTGTGATGCATGCACAGAGAGGGACTGGGTTTAATGATCCAGGAGCAAGTGTCTCCAGTTCAGCCCATGACCTTGATTCAACCTACCAGCTGGACCCTCTGTACCCTTGTGGGCGTTTTTCATTATGGAGAGAGGGTGTAGAGGGCTCTGGGTTTGTTCTGCAGTACTTTTTGTCCTGCAGCCATTTCTGTAAGAGCTGGCAGAGCAATCACAGCAGAATGAGTATTTATGCAACAGCACGCAGTTTCTTAGAGGTTATGTTTTGACTGAATCTTTGTCTACTTTTACCCTTTGTTGTCCCTCTTCCTTCGTTTTGCCCTTTCACCACCTACATTGGTTCAGTTTTCTACTGGTCACAAAGAATGCTTTTTTTTCCCTAGGTCTTCCAACAATATTTGCAATATTGTATGGAAATAATGCTAAATCTGGCACTTTACTTCTAAACAGAGTAGTCATACATAAAGATGTTCAGTCTCTTCAGGCATTATTTCTTTCTAAAACAAGTTAAGGTCTAAGTTACATATTTTAGCCGCAATTTATAAAGATTATGGCAGTATGTTGTATTATTTTCTCCAAAGGAAAAGCATCCGTGTTCAATGAGACATTAAGGAGAGAGAGTTCAGAGACAAATCATGGCCTTGGTTGTCTGACTCCTTGTCAAGACACCTTTGTGTAACTCTTTTTTCTTCTTCTTCTGTTAACATCTCTTCACTGCACAAAAGGATTTGAAGTAAGTCATGGAACAGAAAGGTTGCGGCTTTACTGCAGGGCTACCAGCTGGAGGCTTCTGCAGATGAAAGCAAGAGTCGCCCGAACAGTAGAATTTCAGAGATGTCTTGGAGTTTAAACTAAATATTCACAATAAAATAGTATGTTACCTTCTGTGCTGAATTTTATGAGCTGTGTGTTGAGTACCACCCAAAAGCAGAACCAAATGAGAGAAATCTGTGGGGAAATGTTCTCTTGAATCACAAACCTGGCTGAACTAACTTAAGTGTCTGCTTTTGTGATGAGATTTCAGTGTGTGAAGCTTTCAGCCACATCCTTCTGTTTTCACTCCACTCAAAGAAAATAAATTGTTTTTTGATGGATGGAAAATTAAGGTTCTGCCTTATTTTTGGGGACAGTAAATAAATGTGTGGCATCTTACATGAGAATTGCGTGCCCCAAAGGAATTTATGTTTTCTTTCTCATTAGCATTCTTCAGTACTTCATATGTCTACTGATTTCCTCAGTGGCATTCAACACGTGTGTAAGAGCTTTGGTTGTTTAAGAGTTTAAATGGATTCCTGTCTTTTCTGTTGTTATGTGTCTGCAATTATATTATTAAAATGCCAAGAAAGGAACTCCAGTAAACTGATGTCAATTTAAAGGCAGCTACGCACAAGTAATTTGCTACAATGAGTGAAAGTCTAACAGCATGATTTTCGTCAGTGTCTCCTGTTGATTTCATTTGGAAGTGTGCAACCAGGCTTCATCTGAAATGTGTCCACAAGGTCGATACACTGGAGTAATATAGATTGTGAAATGCAGTGACTTGCTCTTCTCCAGAGCTCATCATTTAGGCTGATAGATGCAATACACTCTGAGAGCTGTTGTCTTCACTGACAATGGAAACAATGGCATCATCTGGCCAAGCGAGCAACAGCCCGATTTTGAACTCCTCCTACTCACAGGTTAATTCCATGTCACATCATTCCGGATGACACTAGGATATTTGTGAGGGAAGAAATGTATCTTTTTAGTGTGTGTATGTACTTCAAGGAGACTGCTGAAAAACAGCTTGTGTTTTGGGTTGGAATATTTATGGAGCATCTTGCACATAATTTTTAAATTATGCCGTTTAGCACTTTCTTCGTGCCATATGTTCTGCCATATCTTTCTGAGCTCCTGTTTCTAAATCAGATGTTATTTCTTGGTATACTTAATCTCACAGTTCTGGGAAAGATGCGTGGGGAGAAAAGGAGGGGGGGGAGGGGGAATACTGTTTTTTTTATTTAAAAAAAAATATTTTAATTTACAGTTATTGAGCTAACATATTTGATGCTCCTCTTATCCCAGCCCCCAAAATGAAATGTAATTATGCACTTCAAAGCTGTACAACACATTCAGATAAAGGCTATCTATTTGTGGCTATGCTATTGCATTTTATGAGTAGGAGTGGTGTGATTAATGCATCTTACAATACACTCCCGTATGTCCTGTACTCATCCTAGACTAGTGTAGAGGCTAGTGTAACTATGAGTAACCATCAGGATGATGACTCAAATGCCTGCTTAGCCCTAGTTTTTCCTCTTATTAAGACTGTCCTTAAGTGGAGCAGTTTTAAAGGAAACAGAGCTTGTGTGAGTATTGCTGAGAAAGTTATTCCTTGTCCCTCTGTTGGTGAGGGATAAGCTGCCTTGAAGTACTTCACATTTTTCATTAAGCAGGATCATTACCTCAACGTAAATGCAACTTGCTTCCCCGGTTCACCTCATTGGATTAGCTTGTCTCACTCTAACTTTCTCATGTCCTCTGACTTGGAATATTGTCTGTGCAGCTGGTCAGGAAACTGCAGCGTTTTACAGCCTCTACTCCTTCATTTGCATCAGGTAGTGTAATAAACAATCCAATTAAGGGAGTGAAAGTAAGTAAAGAACTGAGCAAATTTTTCAAATTATATTAAAATTCAGGATTTTAAACGTGATTTGGGTTCACTTACCCTCATTTTTTGGAACATACTTATGAGATATAAACTTGGAGCTAGTCTATTAAGTCCCCTCTCCTTGCGTTCTTTCCGAACTGTTTACAATTGTGTACCATCCTACTGGGCAGTAAATGACTTAAGCATAGACAAGGAAGTTTTTGTACATATGTAATGGATGTCTGTAAGTTACTGAGGACCTGTTCAGTGTAGGATCCTTAAGGACAAGAACACTGATCTCTCACTGACAGATGTTTGTTTGATAATTTCATTATTTTCAGTTGTTTTGTTGTAAGGCATGAGGTTTTCAGTGCTCCTGAAATTCTAGCTTCCAGGGTAGGCCTAGGTCTGTAATTAGGTGCCTAATCTCCTGCACCTGTGTTCTTGAAAAGTTTTGCCAAAGTTTCATCTGTATCTGCCTGTCTCCAAGCATTCCAAAAGGAGAGTTTTATTCTGGGTGATTGATGGGAGATGTCTCAGCTCTGCATCCAAAGCATAACACTGTAAATCACTGGGTTTCATTTCTTAGGAGTAAAATTATATTCACCTTTTGCCACCATTTGTCATTCTGAAGCTAGGCTTGATACGTGTTCTTGGTGAAACTCTGAGAAATCAGGGCATGTATCTTATGAAGGCTGTGCATGGTAGCCTTTTACACATGAATGTATGTCAATAGAGGAAGCAGGCTTGTATTTCCCACAATGCTTTCTGCATGACAATGCACTTCTGCATAGAACTACATAAGCGTGTTGCTCAAAAGGTTACCAAAGTGTACTTTTTGCTCCTGCAACTTAAGCACAAACCTAATCATGCATCTTTGACTTCTTGTGTCCTTATGGGTATAAAAATGTCTGTTAATCTGAAACCTTCACTTGGGCAAGCTGAAGAATGGACTAGCAACTGTGTTTCTCTGCAGCAATTTGTCATGTGAGAAATTGTTGCATTGTATTTCCAAAAGTATTGGTCTAAACCAGCTCTCCAGAGGCACCTCAGGAGACAAAATGGGTTATTAGAGATGTCCCTGCGATTATAGATTTTCTCAAAACCTCTCATTTTGTATATTTTTATTTATTAAAGTTTCCCAGTCAGAACAGATTGGAAGCACAGTTTCTGTTCAGAGATTGCTCTCAACTGAGTCTACACCAAGTTCAAAGCGAGCCCTTTCCCTTCAACATGAAAGAAGAGGTATGAACCAAATCTAGAGAAGCAGATTCCACAGCTGTAACTCTACTAACCTAAAGGGGTATACAGACTACAGATGTGAATGTACCATAAATTGATATAATATTTTTCTTAGAGGAAACTACCATACCTCAGGAATGCCTCAGCAGTTTAGTTTTGTGTGGAGACAGAAAAGAAAAACTGGGAAAAAAATTGCTACAAACCAGAATCTATTCCAGACATAAAATGGACAAGTTTCTCTGGGTCTTTCATGCCTCTGATGCACCTTTTTTTTTTGCAGGATACTACAAAGGCGAATCATAGAATCACAGAATGGCTTAGGTTGAATGGGACCTTAAATATTGAACACTAACCCCCGCCTTTGCAGGGGGTTAGTGATTGGCAGGGTTGCCAATCACTAGATCAGGCTGACCAGTTTTACTGCAGCTTTCCAGTGGTACTGCAGTATCTTTTTGCAATATATTGCCTGAAACAGCATTGAGATGTGTTTTCACAATGTAAATTAAGAGTGTGGCCAATTAATCTTATGTTTCCTCTACCTAGGAATAGTTGAGTTTAAGAGAGGCAAGGAGCTTTGTTTTGGTTCTTTATTCCATTGCTACATGTGTGGTTACAGATCACATTCAACCCATGTGCAGAAGTAGAAGACCACTTACAGACAAATACATAAAACATCAGAAAAAACTTCCTCTACCTGCTCACCTCCCATCCTGTGGAATGAAAGCCGTAAGACTAGCAGCAAATTTAACACAAACCACTTCAAGAGTGTAGACTCCTGTCACACTCCAGATAATGTGTATCAGCATGTAGATCAACACCTACAAATTGTTTTATCACGATGTGTATCAACAGATTACATCAACAGTGCTGATCTATCCCCACTCCTTTTAATCATTAGAGTTGATCTGGAACATTATTATTATTATTATTATTATTATTTATTATTATTATTATTGTAGAAATTAGAAATCAGTATAGTTTAGAAGGCAGTATAGTTTATTGGTATGTATGAAAGTGACCTCTGGAAATTATAAATCTGCAGAGAGGCTGAGGCTTACAGAATTTAACGCTTTCCTTTAGACGTTTGTAACTGTGCTTTTATTGGCATTTTATTCAGTGTGCTTATTTCTGAAAACAAACAAACAAACCAACAAAACAGGTAAAAGTAAATAAATACATGAACAAAGCCATAAAACACTGATAGTGGGGGGAAAGTGAAAGCAGGATAAAAAAGTACAGAAGCATTGTATGCAGATTATGTATAAATGTCTTCAAGGTAAATTATCCAAACTTTTTTTTTTTTAAGGAAGTATGAGGTAGATGCGTTCAAATGCAGAAAAAGTAGGTCAAATCAGTGCTGTGTTTAGTCACATTTAATGTAAGTGCATTTCGTCTTTGCACAGTGAGAACTCAGAGCACAGAAGCAGGCACCAGCTATTACTTGACTTGTTCAATGATTCCTCTGTGCACTTTGGACTCTTCACTCTCTCCAGTCACTCCCAGTGGCTTTAACTGGGAGTTGCGTCAAACTTAACTTGCTTATACTTACACAACTTGTTTATCCAGCTGCATTTTCACCAGGCTGCCTGATTTATCAGCTAAATTAAATGTGTTAGAAGGATGAAGCATAAATTCTCAGACTTTGTAACTGTTTTAAATGAGTAGTTTGCTTTATTGCTGAATTTTGCCTACTCTTCAGGTGCTATATCTAGGGCTGTTTTCCACAGCTGCCCTCTCCCTGTGACACTGCTGCATAAAATGCATTCTCTGGTCTATTCCTAGTACTCGATCAGAGCACAAACCACAAAGTGCCTGCTGTTTCAAGGGAAATAATAGAATCACAGAATTGTTTGAGTTGGAAGGGACCCTTAAGGGCCATCTAGTCCAACTCCCTGCAATGGAAAGGAACACCTACAGCTAGATCAGGTTGCTTAGAGCCCCGTCCAGCCTGACCTTGAATGTCTTCAGGGATGGGGCATCCACTACCTCCCTGGGATCCTGTTCCAGTGCTTTGCTACCCTCATTCTAAAAAACTTCTTCCTTATATCCAATCTAAATCTCCCCTCTTTCAGTTTGAAACCATCTCTCCTTGTGCTATCACAACAGAGCCTGCTAAAGAGCCTGTCTTCTTTCTTACAGCCCCCTTCTAGGTACTGAAAGGCCGCTATCAGGTTCCTCCCAGAACCTTCTGTTCTCCAGGCTGAACAGCCCAGGTTTCTCAGCCTGTCCTCACAGGAGAGGTGTTTCATCCCTTAGATTGTTTTTGTGGCCCTCCTCTGGATGCACTCCAACAGGTCTGTGTCTCTATAATCTTCCAGTCATGCTGGATGGAGGAGGGACTGGACCCTCTGCTACAGAGGAGCCTGCCCGGCTTCTGCCCCTGGGAAGCCTGGCTCTGACTCTCCAAAGAGTCTTTGCAAGAGGCAAAGAATTCCTCTGGGCTATGGTTGCAAGGTTTGTTTTCTTGTTGATTCCGAGCAGTGCTACCACAAAGGGTTTGTTTTTCATTTCAGCCTTCTGACAAGCAGAAGCATTTCCCTGTTGACGAGGCTGTCTTGGTGTTAATTGGCAAGAGGCTCTCACAAAATGAATAGGCCTGCACCTCTCAGTCAGGTGCACAGAGAGAGAGAAGGACACGGCCGCCAGGCACAGGTGAATAGGAATGAAGAAGGAAGAGCCTGCCCTTCCCACCCTGTGTGTGGGGAAAGCTGTGAGGGGAGGCGGGCTGGAGCCCTGCCCTCCCCACAGACTGCATCCGCCATCTTGAGGCCCATCAAGAGTCTGCTGCCCTCCCACAGAAAGAAGGCCCCGTGCTGCCAGGCCACCATGGAGTGCTGTGGCATGGCTGGTCCTCAGGCTGGGAGTAGGTACACAGCACTGCCATGATCATCCTTGGTGGCTCTGGTCAGGAGTCTGGGCCTCTCTGAGCTTGCTGTACACTGAGGTGATATTTCTTTCTTAATGGATGCCAGAAGGAAAATATATTCATGCTTGCAAGGGGTCTCATGCTGCACTTGAATGGGATGTGATTGATTCAACTATTAATTACACTTATTCGTTTGGAAGCTTTCCAGTGTGCCGAGGAAGTTTCAGAAGTGACTACAACAACAAAAAAGGTTTTTCAATCTGGATTTCTTACAGAGCTTTGGGAGGAATTTTTTTAAAGAGCCTCCAACAGCATGAGCAAGCAGCTAACATTTGCCTTTCCAATCATGTACGTTCGGAGAGTACAAGGAGAGGATGAGACAGGACAGGAAGGAGAGGACCTGGAGGAAAGCCTAGAACAAACACCGGAGGAGCATGTACCGTATGTGTCCTTCTTTCATTTCATTACTTACTATTTATTTTTGAGAGGAATAAGGTGAAGCTGGGACTAAGGGGGAATTTTCAGGCTCAGCTAAGGCTTATGCACAGGCTGCTGAGACAACAAGCTTTTCAGATGCCTGTAAGGTCATTTTGCATGCAGACACACTGGCAGGGATGGTGGGCAAGTGCTTAGAGTGTGGTACTCCAAGCTAAGTATAGCCAAAGTTTCCCAAGCATCTGGATTGTGTGTCACTAACTTCAGAGTGCTACAGTTTAACAGGCATCTGGGAAGCACAGCAAGGTAGAATTGCTCTCGTCTGCAGTCTATGAGTTGATGCAATTGTATCTGATATGAAAATTTGTCTTGCTGAGAGCAAATGTGTCCATAAAACAACTGTCAAACATGTGCATCATTCAAAAAATGACATCTCTAGCTGTTAGCAATAACTGTTGGAACCACACAATGGTTATGAAACTCCAGGCTTCCAAAAGTACACGGCTCATTGTTTGGATAGGGTAAAAATGCAGTGCATATATTTTTAAGGCATTCTTTCACAATTTTCTTTGTACCTCATACAGTCAATTTTTAGTGATGCTGGGAGAGGTATAACCTGAAAATTAGAAACAGTGGCAAGGAAAGGTGTTAAAATTCTGGCCGAACTCTGCTTTTCTTCTGCCAGGAACCAGTGAGATTCATCTAATGTTCATATCTAAATTTACATACCTTATTATGCCTGGTAAATGGACATAAACATAACATTTGGAATGAGTCACATAGTTGTTGGATTGTACCTGCTTGCAAGATGTAACCATTTACTCAATAGAGCAACTTGATGCTTGGGATCACTAACAACAACAAAAAACTCAAAAGATTCTTCATCCAGTATGCTTCTTCCTAGGACTCTCTTATATGGATAGAGCTGTTCCCTGTTACTTTCCTGTAACTTTCATGTTACTTCCTACATTCTTTAATGATACACCTGTTTGAAATGAAAAAAACTGTTTGAGTTAGAGAACAGACTTATCAGAAAGGATAATAGTTAAATCACTTAGTAGAGAGGGATTCATCTGTTTTGTTTTGTTTTTGAAGTGGTTCTAAATAGTTTTGAAAGTAAACAATGCATTTGTAGCAGTTAAATTGAATACTCTATTTGCTTGTGTTTTTTTGTCATTATTGTTTTTTTTTTTTTTCCTGAGTGTGAAAATGCCATAACAGCATGAGTGAGCTATTTAGCCACAAATCCATCAGGAGCTTGAAGAAGTTCAGTCTGAAAACTGAGGTTTTAGCAGTGCAAGACAGGAATAAGGACTCCATAATAGCTAAAAACAGTTCTTCAGTTTCCCACTGCCTCCTGAGATTCTATTCCTGTCTGTTTTCAGATTGGTTTTGTTTTGTTTCTGTTAATGGAGATATGCTCCCAGAGGCCATTAAGTAAGCTCTTTTTGTTGACTGCCTGGGCATTGAAGTCAGGGTATGTCATATACATTTTCTCTTTCTCACTGTGGCAACACAGATGACGTTCAGTGTGACAGGACCTTTTCATGACTAAAAAGACTATAGTGGAAGGGACTAGAAAGGCATATTCCATTAAGTACTCTATGCAGGAGCTGAGTAATTTACCCAAGATGACATACTAATAGCGGTATACACTGAGTTCCAAGAGCAAAAAGCTTCAAATAACTTCTATATCAAATGACAGTATTTTCCTTTAACATTACTGGTGGATTGATAGGAAGAATATGAGATCAATTTAAAGAACAATTAGATGTTCTGATTTCCACCTCCACCCACCATTCCACTCCTGCCTCCTTTAAAATGACTCAGCTCAGATAATCATCAAAGCAGCTATAAAGCAAAGAACAGCTGCCCCTTGTCCTTCGCTGTAGCAGCTAGATTATACTACTTGGCACTTGCCAACATTTCTTACAGTTGCAGTAGAAGAATAATAGCATACCATCATTACTTCTAAATGATGATCTGAGATAATCCTTTGGGCACGAATTGAACACCTTGTGTCCCAGCATGTGGTTTCAAAAGGGGACAAGATAAATGACTGATGAAAAATCAGCTGTCCTCTCTATACATCTTCTGATCACCTCACTGCTTCTGTCAGTTGCTCTGTTGCTAAGAGTTGAATGAAGAATAGTTGGAGGGTTTTTTAGCCAAAGTATTAATAACTTTCCCCTCCATTGTATGGCAGGAACCCTCTTAAATGACAATAAAACATCACCGACAAGGAAAAGCACATCCCCTTAATGACCCAAGTCCCTAAATTAAAATGGCATAGAGCCTTGTCCATAACTCTTGCTGAGTATTTAATCTAATCTCCTTCAAATGTTGCTCAAAAGACATTTAGTGCTGCTGAGGATGCCTTTTCCCCAGTAAGGTATCTGTGAGGGTCCTTCTATTGAGAGAAAATAGAGCAGTCAATACTGCTAATGGTTCTGCAGGAAGACATTGGTGTGTTTTTATCTAGAAGAAGCTACTGAAAATGATATAGCTACTGACACCTATTTTGATAAATGGAATTTAATATTGGCTCAAGATGAAAAGTTGTAATAGAGTGAAAAGGAATTGCCTGAACACAGCCCCATGATACAGTGTCATTTAAGATACCCCCAACATTTTTGATGGGAGATGATTGATTAGGTGGTGGATTTATGTCTGTAAAATTATATACATAATGTAACACAGCAAAAAACACTGCTGTAGTGCCTGTCCTGCCTCTGTGCCAAATGTTTTTGCTTTCAGCTTTGTTTAATAAATAAGCTCTGCATGAAAGCTTTATGAAGTAATTGAATATTGGGATTAGAGGTGGAATATTTTTGAAGATTTTCACAGTAGACATCCTTCTGCGCCACTTGGAATCAGTAGCAAAATTCCCACTGATCTCAGTGATAGAGGATCAAGACTTAGGGCGGCAAGCATTGTAGAGAAGATATTCTCCTAGCTGTTGGCATCTGATGTGGTCATAGCCACATAGCTCTCAGCTGTATTATATACACATTATCAGAGTTAGATATGATTTTTTGTGTAAAGCCTAGAAATGTTTTGCTTTTAAAATCATTTCTCATATAAAACATATGCATTTATTTTATAATCTTGGAGAGCTTGAAAAACACCTGCTACAATGTAACCTTAGGGCAAAAAAGAATATCCTCATTTAAGTAAGAGAGGAAAAAAAGCATGATAAAGATACTGGAGAATTTTTTCTTTTCCTCTGGGCCACGTGCCAATTTAAAAACATATCTGCAGCAGCAACTATAAAAAACAATAACAACAACAACAAAAACCCCACCGCATAGTGCACAATACAAAAGATACAAGCTGATCCCCACTACTGCTATTTCCTTTAAAGTATTTGGCATTTGTGCTGTATCAGTAGATGACTAAGTGAAGAATTAACCTGAAGAATTGGATAACCTATACGGATAACCCCTGTGGAAAGCAGATAACTGTAAATGAATGCATGTGAAGCACAAACCAAAAAGCATAACTGGTCTGATGTGCAGAGTCAGATATTGTTAGCTTGGGAAATACAGAATTTTTTTCTACGGATGTTTTCCATATACTGTGCTACCCTTATTTTCTTTTTTCTCTTTCTGTTCCCACTTTCTGTTTTTTCTTTTTCAGTTCATTCTATTCAGAAAACAAGCCCTCCATCTTTACTCACTCTCTTCCATTGGTAGGTTTTCTTTCACATTACTGCAGCTACAGTTCATAATCTGCAATACCTGAAACATTTTTATACTAAATGGCAAATATTCCTGCGAACCGAGCTTCCAAAGAGGGAGTTCTGACTGAAGCCCACTGTAGCAAGATGCAATTTTTCTTTGTCAGATCTTCCACTGCCTTATCCCCACGTTTACAGCAGCTAATCAGATGTTCAGACACTCACATTCAGAGAAATTCCACATTCCACAACAACCTAGCAGTAATCAAAATACAGCCCTAGATGAGTTGTTTTACAGTGAGTAGTACTATTAAAATCCCCGCATACCAGAAGGGGCCAGTTCTACTAAGACTGTTGAGCCTTGCAGGCAATCTCTGCTTCTCTTTCTATAAACATCATCAAAGCTACTTGACTAATTAATTACAGGCTGAGGGATTTTAGTACTTCAAGATATATGCACCAGACGCAAAGAGTTCTAAATCTCCCAGTAAGGAAATTAAACTTTTGACTCTGTTTTTGAGCTAGATCTTTAAAGAAGCACATTGACACATTCAGGATGCCAGCATTTCTGTGGAGTTCCTGGAAACACACTGTGTTTTTTTTTTCTTTTTCCCTGGAGATACTATTCAGTATCTTCTTAACAGAAGACTTGACACCCAGAATGGCTCTGGCCGTACCTGTTACCAGATAGTTCAGCTCATGCCACCTTTACTGTCTGGAAGACTAATAGGTGTGAGGCTTTTGCTGGCACAGTGAGAAGCAGTGGCTGAAGGCAACAAGTCCCTTCAATACTCATTAACTTTGCAGCTGCTGGGGATGGGACGCAGCATTCAGTATAGCCATGTGGAATGCAGACTGAGAGAAATCAAAAGAAGCCATATTCCTCATGGGAAGCGTAGCTGCCCCTAGTCAAACATGCTGTTCAAAACTCAGAGGTGAGGAAATATCTAGAAAGGCGTAAAGTTTGTATGCATCATCTGGGGTACATTAACATACTCAAAAACTCCTCCGTGGCCTTGCATTAAATTTGCTTTCTCAGTGCTACTTTTATCCATTTCATCTGTAAGTTCAGCCCACAAAGTACATTTATGAGTTTTCTCTCTCACAATTCAGTGGCAAACTCCTGTGATTTTCAAAGGCACTGAATCCAACCTTGAACAAAAAGAAAGCAAAGAAAAAGAGCAAAGAAAAGAAAAAAAAAGCTCAATTTTAAAGAAAAATCTGCTCAAGGAGAAATTTCTTTAATTCTCCTTTCCCTGGCCTAATCTCTGACCTCAGTGTCATGTCACGCAATGAACAGAAAGTGTATGGGGGAGTCTTCTTTGAAAAAGAACCTAATAGGGCTGTGGGAAGGAAATTCTTGAGACATCACTGTCATCATACAGGAAGCAGGATGCAAATACCGTAGCAAAAATAATATATGAGAGAACTTCAGAGTCTGGGATAATGCTCCTCGTTCCTGTTAGCAGGCATCTTGTTACAAATATTTGAAAGATTTTAATGATGGAATTAGTACAGAATATGCTATGACCTTTCATTATATATTGGCATTACAGTTATGCTTGAAGAATCCAAACAAGACTGAGACCAGCTGTGTTAGCCAACCTGTATATCCAGTAAGATAAATATTTCATAACCCTACCTATATAAATAAGAGAAACAGAGTTAATATTGGTGTATGGGCAGTGATCTGAAACACAAAGAGTTTAAGTCATTGAGACAGCATAGGAAAGGGCTGAGACCTACATCCGTTTCTCCTAAGCTGCAGTCCCTGTGTTACCCATGAGTCTGTTTGCCTTTTGAGTATCTCACTGAACAACAGATGAAGGCAGTTGATATCAATAACTTTTTAGCATCATATAAATATAGATTGCATTGCTGAGAACTGGTCTGAAAGAGAGTTGGAATAGGCCTTAATGTTCTATAATATACTATCCAATTATTGTGCCAAAGAAACTAAGCTAAATGGCTGCTTTAAGTATAATTTATAAAATTAAATCACAAATGTCATCCTATACAAATGACTGTATGCAGAAGAATGAATCACGTTATAACAGACAAGATGTATATGAAATCTGTGAATTTGCAAGCAGACACATTAATTATGTCTGAATTATTGGCAGTCTTTGCCCATCTCCAATACCTCTACTCAAATGAAAAAATATTATTAACCTTTGGTGCAACACATGCAAGTAAAATATGATGATTCAACATCACATTGATGTATCTAACCATCGCAGTTTTAAGATAAGCAAATTTATTTTAGGCATTGGATTAGTATGTTAGCTTGGTATCGGAAATCAACAACTTCTGCAAGTTGTAGAACTACCTGACATCATAAAAGCTTCAATTATTATACTATCAATTTAAACTGAATGTTCCATGACGGAGGTGCTGAGTTGAAATATGCAACAAAATATTATCATTTATAAATACATATTTTGCCTCAAAGTTCCAAGGAGTCCACTGAGCAGTAGTAGATGGGCAAATAAAATGTAAAGTTTTACAACGTGGAACTTGGATGAGAAGTTAGTCTACAGAATGAGTTCATCTAGTCTGCTGTCTTTTAGCTGTGACCTCACAGTTGCCAAAGGATGGCTATTGAAAATGTTACATTAAGCCCTTCTGCATCAAGCCCTCTTCCTGTGGACTGGTAATTTCCACAGGTGAGCCTCTGAGGTACCACATGGAGACAGGGCTGGAGAAGGCACACAGAAGTGTCCAAAAAGTGATCACTCTGGATTTTGAAGAATCTGTTTTAATACAGCTGTCTACTTCTGAATTCTTTTTCCCTTACCTGCTCTATGTTCATTTCTTTGCTGATTATTTTCTTTTCCTCTTCATAGATGCCCTAAATGTTTCTTATTTTCTTTTGTTATTGCAAGTCTCTTACTTACTTTGTTTTCAACCTGACTGTTAAGTCCCAGTGGGAGGAGGGAAGAAAAGGGAAGTGAATTCTGCTGGTTTTCAGCTTCTGAAGCGGCAAGTCTTCCTTGGTGAGAGGAATCACAGAAGATATTTTCCCATTCTGCTTTACCCCCAGACAAGGTGACTACAAGCACAGGAGTTCTGCTGACGCTAGAGATTCCTTATTTTGCCTTTGTAGCAAGGAGAATTAAAGGATTTCATTCCTATAAAGCCTTGAATGTAAGCTACTGACAGAGTTGCAAAAAATATTATTATGTAATTCAACTTTGAGCAGAAATCTCTGATAGATTTGTCTGTATCTTCAGTTCCCTATGCTGTACAGTCCAGAGCTAGAGTAAAGTACTGAAAACTCAGATATCTCAGTCCTGGAACATTCTGCAAATGCCCAACATTGTGCAACAAAAGGCAGCACATACTTTTTCCAATATACATTTTAATTTTCTTGAAGATGTGGATGATTCTTCTGTTACATTTTGGTGCACTAGCCATATTCTAACTGGTTCAATATCTATTTGACACAACATTGCATCTTTTCAGAGTTTCATACTGTTAGCTTAGGCATCTTAACTTATTCTTACAAGCTCTCCTGATGTTCATCTGTACCTCTTTTCCTTCAAACTAATAAGAAAAGTATCAGCAGTACATATGGTCTTATTCTTTCATATTTATTTTCAAGGATTTTGAGTGGTTAGAAAAAAAACAATGAAAACATGTCTTCATGCTCGCAATAGCTTATTTTTTCACCACAGAGGGATTTGACAGGAAACTTGCAATGTCGGCCTCTTTTTATGAAAACCTGTACTTTTATTTATCTAAAGTGTTTTTTGCAAACCTATACTTTTATTCATCTCCAGTGTTATATTCAGTGGTCTGAAAATGAACATTCTTTCACCTACAGTTTCAGGAGAGAGATTATTTGAACCAGCAAGGGCTGTGGAAATGCCATTTGTTTGTACTTTAAGTTCTCAGAAATTAATCAGAAGCAGAGAAGGTGCAGACTCCTAATGCGTTAGATGAAACTGAGTCACCTTCTTTTGAGGAGAAGGGCTGCTGCAGATGTGGTATGTGCTGAGAATTCACATGCAAGAACTAAGTCCTCTAACAGTAACATCCCATTTCACAATACCAAGCAGTTATAAATGAAGCGGCCAAGGGACTAAGGTATTATTCATTTCAATTGCCTAATAATACAAAGAAAGTTGCCTCATTTCTCAGATAGGTGCTTAACAGCTATGATAACCTAAAAGATTGTAGATATCAGAAAGTGAATACAGAAATCTGTTTTGATGAAAAACATAAATACTAGCAAAAAAATCTATATTTACCACATAGTTTTGCAAATAATAGTAATGTTTCAGTCTGTTAATGTTTTTGATATAAGGCCCTTAAAAAAAGGACAGAGTGAACTTAAAAATTCAGTGCTGCTCCCTCCTTTTGTGTAACTGATACTGTTATTATGGTATTTTAGTTGCCAAATCAAAATGAAATTCTGCTTTAATTGTATGGTTGTCAATCTGGAATAACTCCATTGAGAAAGAGGAATAGATTCCGTGAGCAGAAAAGATTGTTATTACTATCTAACTTGATTTCTTACAAGATACAGATTCTCCTCCAGAAATTCCCACTGAAATCTCTTTTATTTGTTTGTTTGTTTGTTTATTTTAATTGGAGATGCAGCAAATCTTCAGAAAGAAAGACAATTTGATTTAAAGAGTGCAAGTGATGGAGAATTGGCCGTACTCCTAGGTAAATTATTGCAGTGCTTAAATATCCTCTCTGTTAAGATACCTGAAGATATGTCTGGAGAGACATGGAATTTGCCATGGAAAAAATAACAAACTTCATTTGGAATGGGCTGAGAAGCAGGTAAAAGCTGAACTGTTCTTGGTATGCAGGGTGGATCAGCAGTCTCTACTTTGCAATTTGTCATACATTCTAAGAGACAATATATAAAGCCTATGTTTTATAGGCTCCTGATTCTAGTAATTCATGGCTATGTCAAAACTTCAGCTTCTATTTCAAAATTGTTATTCACTCCCACGCATGCAAAGGAGGCTCTGAAAACAGAAACAGAGGCTGGCTACAGTGCTACTACTATTTGAGTTTACAGACGATGAGAAACAGTACAGTGGAAATACTGAGATTGCTATCAGTTTTGGCCTGTGGGCATTTGGTTCTCCATCTTGTTATGAAGCAGAACTCCCCAAATGTCACTCTCTGGTAAGCCTGAAGGCAGTGTAGGAGTGAAGTATGGCCTCTGTGCAGCAAGCATGGTTGTTGTTTATCCCTGTGCTCTTTCTCTAGGATCAATTATGCTCCTTTCTGTCTCTCATTTCTTCTAACATTTCCTATACAAAGGAGGAACATTTTGTTGCCATTCCTCTCCCACAGAACATTTTACCTCCTGAGTAATCAGCAAATTAATCAGCGAAAGAGCTCATGCTGTGCTTTAAAGTGTCCTGTTGGGTACACTGGATTAATGAGGCTGCTGAGATGAGTGTCAGCCCGTCAGGTGCAGCTTCAGACAAAGTCCTGTGAAACTTGTGCAAGTGAAGGGGTAAGGATGAGAGAAGGAGGCCACTGAAAAATAATTGTGTGATCACAAGGGGCAAGGCTTCCATTACAACAGAAAGTGAACTCATACTACACAGAACCTGTGCTCTGGCACAAAGCCATCTAGCATACACCCTGGTTTTAGCCTACCACCCTGCTAGTTGGCACCAAGCCCTGGTTGGAGCACTCTCAACACTCATTCCAGTAGTCTTGAAATGAAGCAATTATTGGTGGAGAACATGGCCATCATTCTGTACCATGAGCACCGGCTTTCTCTGCTTTCTGTCCTAGTGGCTGTTACTTAAAAACAACTGATTCCCATGTAAGAAAAATGATATATTTTTTTTCTTTTTTTCTTTTTTTTTAATTCATATAATAGCAATAGAAATAACACCACAGACAAGATGAGAGAATACATCACTGCTGATGTTTCAAGTTGATGTTGCTTTCCATCCATTTGTGGAACTCTGTGGCTATCAGCTTAGTTCAAATCTCCAAACACCTTAGTATGTTACACAATAAAATACTGATTTTAAGTGCTTCTATGTGTTAGTGTGAGTGATGAAAAGTGGTTCACTGGGAGAAGTCAGAGGCAGAAACAGGGAGCTGTCTGCCTTTGTGGCCAGCTGAACCACTGAAGTAGCCCTAAATGCAATTCTAAACTGTTCTTCAGTCAGATGGCACAAGTGTAGGGTCTCCACCTCTGTGGAGAGCTGACGTCCTTCCCACATGGAACCGAAACCTGGTCAGGCATCAGTCATCACCAGAACGGATTTCTGGGGAGAGGCCTTTAGTGTGCCTGCTTCAGAGATACGTAAATGGAGGAACAGAAACATTTGTCCTACATTATTTCTGGATTTGTTGCCACAAACAATGTTGCCATGTGCTTAGACTGCAGGAACTGTTGAAGAGATAGCCAAGAAAATGCCATAACAAGGGCAAAATGACTTACATGGCAATATAGTATTATAATGTAATAGCACCTTTATTTTTCTTTGTTCTCAATTTTGTCCTGATAAATCTAGGAAGGATTACTTCAGAAAAAATGGTAAAAGAAGGTTTAAAAGGTGTGGGGAAATTCTAGTATCAGAGTTCTTAGGCAGGGTACTGAAGTCTGTCAACAAGATAGGAAATTAATAGTTTTGAGCCTGTGTCAGCTTTGTTTCACAATATAATTTGGACTGACTGAAATAGCTGTTCCTCAGTAGCACATATGTTCTCATTTAGCTGGCCTTCAAACTATGCAGCCACTACCCTTCTACCAGTTCTTATGGATGAACTTGATGACTAATTTTAGTACAGTTCAGGATGACGTGCAATAAGCTGCTCATCCGATAAGCCACGGACACATCACTGAAGCTGAATGACGCTGATTTCGGAAGGAATTCAGATTTTGGAATTTCTCATCCCCTCCCACAAATCCTCAGCTGAGAAGGCAAGATCAGGACATATGCTTAAAAGCCCAGAGAATGGCCTGATGTCAGACACAACAACGGATGCGGTGCCCAGAAGTGTAGGAGTTGCAAGGCTGATTTATGACCATACTAGGGGAGAGAGTATTCCAAAAGGCCTCTTGCCATTTCCTCCTAACGCAATGGCTATGAAGAGTGGCTGTGAGCAGGAGAGGGGTCAGCAGAACACGATTACATAAGGCTGCTTGCTATGCTGAAAAACGCAGATGGTCTAGAAGTGTTTCATTTCTTTAAATGAAGTCACATGCAGGAGAGAAGCAGTTTGAGGCAGATGAGGAGTCTACAAAGAGCAAATACAGCAAGGGTTGTTTTGTCCTTGTTTTAATTGAAAATAAGTTTGGAATCTATCCAGGAAGTAAGTTTCGAAGGAAATAGTTGGCTCACTCACAGTCCAAGCAATTTAGAATCACCTCCCATTATTTGTGTCTCATCTTCAAGCACTTTGCGGATGTATTTGGATACTTGTACAGATAGCAATCTAGAGGAAACTAGTTCTAAGTTTGGATGGGATCATCTGCTTGGACTGAATTCCACACGGTGCAGCAAAATGGGTCCAGCACTTCTTTGCTTCTCAATAAATATTCCTTCAGCACTATTTGGTACAAAATGCACCACTGCTTCTCCTTTTCATCCCATATAATTCTGTCATACGTTAACCCAGAAGTACATTTTATTCTGATTAGATAGCTACAAAATGACAAGTCTCAGTACTGAAATTAGAACCGGTGCTATACAGATTTATACAACGAAATTTCAACTCTCATTGATCTTTTTGCATTTTTATTGCATTTTTAAATGTTTTTGCTGTTTGTTAAAATTCAAAAGTCTCACTGATTTCTTTTTATCACTAAGAATGAAGAACTATGATTTCCTGACTTAGAGCGGCCTTTTTTCTCTTTTTAATTTAATTAATTATTGTTTGTAATATGCTTTTGCTTTAACAATATACTGTAACAAAATCAAACAAAGCTGAAAGAAATGTTACTATACAGCTACAGCCCAAACCGTCAAGGTAAAAATCAATTTCAGACACAGATGTACAAGGAATAATGTTTCAACAAATTAATTTATAAATTGAGGCCATTACAATGCTAGATTTTGTGTATTTAAGCAAACCCAGTATTCCTGAGAAATACTAAAATGACAGTGCTGGAAATTAAATTCTTCTCTTTAGTGGGACAATAGCACCATTTACACAGTTTTCTATTCCTTCTTTTTTGCAAATGCAGATTATTTTTTCCTTACACTGACTGCATATAGGGGCCTTGCAATTTTTCGTGGCATCATCCTGACCCTAAGCAAATAAATGGCAGGAGCTCTCAGTCCTGACAGCTTTTTGTGTAGCCTCCTTTGAAATACCTCAGAGGATGGAGACCCCAAGGTCTCCTCAAGTGATCTGTTCTACTGTTTTCCTACCCTTAAGTGCCAGCAAGCTTTTCTTGATGTCTAACCTGTATCTGACATGTTGCAATTAAGTTGGTTCTTTCTTCTTCAATTCACCAGGGAAATGGAGAATAGATTATTTTCCTCCCCTTTGCAGCAGTTTGGATAAGGGTTTAATACTAAGTGAGAGAACACATAGCACAATAGAGTCCCATGGCGGACAAGAAGAAAAATAGTGGACTGTCTTCTGAACATCTTAAGCAAGTATGTATTAATCTGTGTTGGAGATGAAAGGAGTTGGGGAATAAGAGAGGGTCTCGGAGTCCTGCTGCCTGCTTGACATTACATCTGAATTGGCAAAGCAGAGCAGGGTGGGCTAAGTCATGGCTCTGGTCTTTTCAGATATAAAGGTACGGCCTGTTGAGGGAAGCCCTCTGTTGGAAGTTCTCCCAGCTTTCTCTTTTCTATCTATCTATCTCTATAAAAGCAGACCAGCTCATCCAACTTTTCTTTGTAGATCTTGTCTTTTGAACGTTTTCTAATTTTTCTTTTGCTCTTCTCCAGAGGATTCTATCCAGATGGGGAAAAATCCTGAACAGTTAATCCAGTGATTGGCTGAGAAGTGAGCCTGAAATTCAATCTTTTGAGCCCTAAATGGATGCTCCTTTATAATTGACCAAGCATCTTCTTTTGCCTCCTCAAAATGCTGCAGCTATGCTTCTAATGTATAACTAGGTCAGGTCAGCCTCAGCATTTTTCCATATTTGTTAACAGAGGGTTTGTTAGCACAGCTGTGATGGGTACACCTCTTCAACATGAATTCTGTTGCACTCACATCTCCATTTTAATGAGACTTTCAAATGGACATTCAGTAGCCTTTAACTATCTCCTCACAATCAGAGAATCTTTTTAAGTGCATGTCTAAGGAAGCAGAGAAGGTTGTTAAAGTAATTAGAAAGAGTTTGTAGTCCCTCAGTCACTCACATGCTAGCTTTTCTGTTAAACAGGAAAGTGTCTTCTGGTGTCCCAATGAAATGTAACAGGAGAATGCCATTCCTGGCTGCATGCAGAGTGTCACCGCCAGGAGCTGAGAGAGGGGGTGCAGCATCTGGTGATGGCAGAAGGATGTGCCTGCGAGCATCAAGCTTCGAGGCACAGCGCCTCTGCTAAATGTTTTCTTCCTCCTGAGCACTGCATCTCCCCCATTGTGATGGGACCCCATATGCTGAGTGTAGCTAGTGAGGGAATAATAAATCAGGGCGAGCAGCTGTGTCGGCCAGGAAGCTCAGGCAGCAGGATGAGGCTGGGGGACAGCGATGCCAGTGCAGGCCGGGATGTGAGGAAGAAGCCTGCAGCAGAGCCAGCTTTGAGCTGAGAGAGCCTTGCAAGAAGCATGGCAGGCAGCGGTCTCTTCAGAGGCTGACGATGGGGGACAAGCAGCTGTACACTCACTCAGTGTGAAGTGATCAAGAAGATGAGGTCAGCTAGAGAACCCAAATTGCAGTGAAACAGGAAATGCTGGTTAATAAAGAAAAATAAGGTGTCAAACAGTAAGGCACACAGTCACTCCACTACAGTCTGGGTGGTTTTCGTAGAGACACAACAGGAAGTTGTTCCACAATACCTGACAGTTGCAGAAATGGCATTTTTGACCAATCACATCGAATAAAAAATTAAGTGTATTGAGAATAGAAGGGCTTCTTTCTTGGGCCTCACTGTATGTGTACATGTTTCTTTGGAGGGATGGGAGAGGAGGAGGGGGGCTCTTGTAGAGCTGAACGTTTAGTAGCAGGCTCATCAATTTGGTGAAGATTTCAGCTCTCCAGTCGTGCAGCACTTGGAAACAAGCCGAGATGCTCTCGATGCTAATGAAATCACGCTGCGCTATTGTTTTGCTACTTACAAAAATACCTTGCAGTATTTAGATAGATGTGCCGGTTTTTCCGCCCGCAGTTTTGTTCGGTTTAGGTCTGACCCGCTAACTTGCTAGGAAAGCGAGCAGGCAGCTAGGCTGAAATCCCACCCGACCTGCAGGGCGCTGCGACGCCGGGCTCTCTCTGTCCCCGGCCCCTCCCCGCTCCCGGCCCGGCTCCGTGCTCGGAGCTCCCCCCGCCGGCCGGCCCGGCAGCCGCAGCACATGGCGGGACGGGGGCGTGGGGAACCGCTCTGTTCCACTCCGTCCGTTCCCTTCGCCCTTAGAGACTCTCTTTTCTTCTGCTGCTACATTGTTCTCCGGTTTCATCCTTCTCGTGGTTTCACTCTTTTCGTTAGTCTCACGTTCTCCGAAAACTTCTTTCCGGTTACGGTATCAGCTGGGGGGAAAGAAAAGGCAGCGTGGCCGACAGCTGAAAGTTGTCCTTTTGATCAGTTCAGCCCGGCAGCTGCTCACAGCCTTCTGGCTGCGTTCAGGGACCTCCATTCTGTCACCTTTCCAAGAGGCAAGTAGTAAGAGGGAGCAGAATTTGTGTGCAGAGGTTTTTCAACCACCACATCCTGAAACATGAATGACAGCATTTTGTGTTCCAAGATGCAACCTAGATTTTCTTTTTTTTTTATTGGTCACAATGCAGCACCTCCACTCTTTTAGGGCAAAGGGTTTTCTTCTGAGGACATATTTTATTAAAATGTTGTCTGTGGGGCAGAAAAATTCTGTGGAGTTGCCAACGACTAAATGCTTTTCTCTCCCCCAATTCATAATGTTTGATATTATCTTGGCTGAGATTTCATCAGAAACCGTGAGCAAAACAGTGTGGTAAGGCAGTGAACAGAAGACCTTCACAGGAAAATTAAATGACACAAGAAGTGGCATTAGAGATTTGTAATGAGGGGGCTGCTGAGGAACGCCGGCGGCATAAATGTCAGGGAGCAAGCAAGCTGTGAGAGGTGCGATTGCTCAAATGAGTGTTGAATGTTCACAGTTATGAAAGGCCCCCATGCCATTTTCCATAAAAGTAGCAATAGCAATGTTAAAATCCAATGATCCAACCAAATTCTTTCACTCTTCTCGTCACATGAAGTGCCTTATCTAGTTGCAATTTGATACGCACTTCTTCCTCCTCTGTATTTCACGCACAAAAGAGTTCTCATGTCAACACTGCAGAAAGTGAATTTGTTCCTGTATGTTGTGAACAGAGCCTAGTTAAGTCTCCTAAACAAAACCAATAATGGTGGCTTTAGAATAAGTTTTTTATTGATATGCTCTTCCATGTGCTCATTTTAAAAAATGGAATATGTGACACTGGTATAAATAACTCCAGCTGATGATAACTAAAAATTTGGTAATCTGAAAGAATTAGCTGTCATTTCAGGGAAACGGTGAAGAACGTGGAAACTGGGTGTGTTACAAGTATAGAAGAATGTAAATGGTTTTGCAACCTAGTTCTTCGGTTTCAGGTCATCTCTAAGCTCATGCTATAGGAACTCCCTTTCTGAATAAAAGACACATTGAAATGTGATATTCTTAGCATATACAACGAGTTCTATATTTATGTCAGCGATCTGGAAGTCTTGCCACCAGCAGCCACAGTAAAATATCCCCAGAGCTCCCACTGCAATTTTGCTGGGCTTATGCATGCCTTCGCTATTAGGTGACTGATTTTTCTGGTCCAAAGAGCAGTTAGAACGGGCATGTCCAACCCGTTGTGACAGTGACAGTGGTCACCTCCACTGGTACCGATTTTTAAATCGTGGCATACAGAATTTTGTTCACTGCTGGTGAAAATGCATAGCAAATGGTGGAGACTATGTTGAAAAAGAGTGTTCCGTAGCTGAGAATTTGGTCTATCAAATAACATTATTGCTTTTGTTGTATCTTTCATAGTTTCCATCTTTATTCATCTTCTGTAATGCAATATTGAAAGTTTCAATCTCTGAGCCAGCTGTTCCCTGGCCAATAGACCCACTCGTGAGGTGCCAGTAGCACCCAGCTCAAGTCTGTGTCTTGGAGAAGACAAAAACAGTGAAGAACTCCAGCAAGAGGCAAGGGAAACGCTCATCCCCATTCTCATTAGTTGCTGAAAGATTTAAGTGGGCAGGAAGGCAGAGGCTTGAGTTAACAGCTAACAGCAGCTCTACTGCTACTCTTCCTTTTTGCTGTGGAAAAAATGGGTTCTGTTGTTCCCCTCTCTCCTCCAGTTCACTCTCATCCCAACACATCTGGCCCAAGGGGACTGCAGCTGCTACCACTGAAGACCTAGGGCTCAGGTGATGCCAGCGGAGGTGCTGCACTGCTAAAAACCTCTGTGGATAACATGTGAAGCTGGGAAGAAGGGCAGCTGGAGAAAAGAAAAGCAAACAATCATTTTGGGCCAACAAGAAACATTTCATTCAGCTGCAACCTACTTAATTTTGGTGCATATATGAAGCTTTTGTTCAAGCTTTTCTCTTCAGTTTATGTCAACTTTAAATCAAATTAATGCTAAGATGAATAAAATTCTAACTGAAAAAGTGAAAAGATAAGGAGCTTCTTGGAATTAATGATAAAAAATATTTCCAGAACAAGGACTTTATGATGCTATGATTCTAAGTGAAATACTTTGAAGCTTTTGAAGTCCCTCAGTACACACAAGCACCCACTTTCCTTATTGGCAAAGTACCAAGTTCAGTGATATCTTAAGGATGTCCCATCCTTCCATGTGTTTACTCTTTGTTACATACAAGTGCCAAAATGACTAGGGGAATTATCACAGGCTAGTGGCAAGACAGAGAGTAAACTTGGTCTTAAGACTGTAATGTATGTAATTAACGGCTGTGTTGGGTGGACGAATATCTGGGAACATAAATTTAACTATCATGTAGGGGCTACCAGAGAAAAGCAGAAAGCTTAACATCATGAGTTAAACTGTATAGCTCAAATCACTTCACTGACAAATCTGGGAGAGCCAACACCTCTGTCAGACACACACGGGAGGTAAAGCAAGAAATAACATCCAAAAGCCAGACCAAAAGTTCAGTACAGTCTCTGACCTAATATAATGTGGATTCTTTATCTGTTAGTTTTAAATCCTCCTGTTTTTTCTGGTCTCACTCATTCTCTTTCATTCCTGGCTCTGGTAATACCTGTCAAAGGGAACATAACTCAAGTGACCTAATTTTTGGTGGTTATAAGGGCTGTAATAGAAAGTATTACTTTTATTTCACACCAGTAGGTCAAATTAATTTTATCAGCCAGAACTCATGCTGGTGACCAGGGGCTGTGAAAAGCCTCCTCGTGCTCCTTGGCTCTGGATGTGCATTTACAACTGAAGAAGAAATGCTTGGACCTCCAGAGCTGCAGAGGGCACGGACATGCTTCCAGCATGCAGAGGTTTCCTATCACATCCTGCAGATCAGCATTTTGGGGGCAGAGTTTCTTTCTTATCCACATGCTTCACACTTCCAGAGATTTCCAGACTTACAGAATTCTCCTCTCCAGAATAAACTTTATCAATCAAAAAAAACCCCACAATTGATAAATCTATCACTGGGGAGATTCTTCAGTGTTGTCTGCTTCAGCAGGAGAGAAATCCCAGCCACCAAACTATGGTGGTGCGCAGGGTTGGGGGTTAGAGAACTGCTTGGGTTATAAAGGAAAAAAATATGTAACACCATCTTTTCTTGTAAGACTGATTCTTGTTTGTAGGGGCAATGCTTTACACAGATTTCTCTGTGACATTTGTCTTGAAGAGTCCATGGTGTACTGGGTACTATGAAACAAAACTAAGTGAGCCTCATGTTTGCACTTCTTCCTCTCCTTTGTCAGGTTATTGCTCCCTTCTGCAACCTGACTTTCATCTTTTCTCTTTCAAATAGTCCCTTATGAATCCTTTTTCTCCTCACAAATCTTCCGCGGACTGCCTTTTTTCCCACTTCTCTAGCAGTCATATCTTTAAGAGATGTCGGTGGTAAAGAGGCAGTTGTGTGATCTGGAGATTTGTGTAATTAAGTAGTCAGAGCTCGCACCCTGAAATAAATGGATCTCTGCTAAATTGCTTGGCTCTTGGTGATTGCTGAGCACTGGAATTACAGAGCTAAGGAACCACCGGCAGCAATTTACCTCTCTGAAACACCCTGGAAATGTGGATGACAATGAGAATGTGCTCAAATAACACTGACAGCAGTGGGAGCCAGCCGCAAGGAAGGCAGACATAATAAAGCCTCATTTTTGTGACAATAGATGACTGATATGTTTGATAGCTTTCTGTAAGATCAGGCAGAGATGACTAACTATGATATTTCACATTACAGAAATTTGAAGACTGAGTCCTGCACTCCAGGTAAAAGTGATACATATGAGATACAGCCTTTAAACCAAGTGAAAAAAGAAAAAGAACACAGAAAAATGTGCGTCTGATCTGAAGCTAAAGAACCAATTTGTCAATTTGCAGGGGGCTGTCTGAGTTCCTGATCAGAGCTTATGACAGGGCTGCAAAGAAAGAGGTTGAGTGAGAGACTTGGGGAAGATCAGAATTAACCTGCAGGAAAGCGTGGTGATTTGACAAAGAAGGAAAATCACAAGGGCAGAACTGAAAGGCAAGCAATGTTCTGACCCTGGGGTCACTGCAGAAAGTCCAGAAAAGAGAATTAGGAGAAAGGGAAGCAAAGCTCAGAGTACAGAAGAGCAACATGCAGAGCTGCCTGGATTAGGACAAGTAGCATATAGCCATATATTCTGAAAGCATGGAAGGATTACACAGAGTTACATCAGTTTCCACAAATGTGCAAACGCCAGCTGACCATGAACAGCTTGGGTGAGAGGACATCGCCAGCCCCATTTGTGCAAAGTAATCCTTCACAGGAGCAACGGACAAGATTTCAGCAGAAGATAAATGAGCTGTTAGTCTGAGAGCAAATGGAACATTTATTAATTTTAAGCTCTACACAGGTGTACAAACCAGTGTTGTGTCAAAGACAGGAAAGAAGAGCCCAGATAAGACAAATGCACCAAACTGAGGTTTGTAGTTGTGATCTTACTGCTACTAAGAGAGTGAGTGAAGTAAATGTATGAGTAAATAACATATTGCATAGGTAGAATGTATAATCATACCAGAGACAAAAATACAGAATCACAGAATCACAGAATTGTAGGGGTTGGAAGGGACCTCCAGAGATCATCTAGTCCAACCCCCCTGCCA
>JANHGO010002253.1:4059-30729 GCA_024606505.1 Aquila spilogaster
TTTGGAGGAACGGCCATTCGCGGCAGCAGGCAGCGGCGCTGGGGAGGTGGCGAGTTCTGTGACCTGCCGTGGAAGTCTGGGCTGGGTCGCTGGCAGTGTGAGGATGCGGGGTCTGGTGATGCCCACCCTGTCGCCTCCCTGATGCAGGGTTCCCCCCCGGGGTGGACAGCCTCCCGCTTCTGGTGGTTTTCATAGAGAGTGTGCTAAGGCTAAAGTATTAGTATTTAAAATGTTTCTGTGCTTTCTCAGATGTAGCAGGTCCCTTGTCGTTTCCCACGAGTAGACAGGAATAGGGGAGCTGGCTTCTGTTTCTGCCGGTGCCTGGAAACCCTGGGTAGGGGTGTCAGAGGTCCCTCGGTCAGCCCGTTCCTCGTGCTCCCCGCAAGCCACGGGGTGCGATGTGGTAAGCACAGACGGGGCTCTGGCAGCGCCGGGTGCGTGGCCTGGCAGAGCTGGGTGCTCCGCGACTGAAGCACAGGGTGCAGGTTGTGCTGGTGCTTGCCTGGCTTCCCTCCCCCTCCTTGCCATACTAATGCGGATTAGTATTAAAATAACATGGGCTTTTGGGTGGAAGGTGTGAATATTCTATGTTCTGATTTTTTGGGGGGTGTCTCTGATGGCTTGTTCAGTACTTATATGTCTAGACTTTCTTGATGCTGGAAAAAAAAAAACCAGAATAAAAGACTCCAGAAATGATGTGCTCGTGTTTCAGGGACCTCAGGGCTGTTGTGGTGAGATGCTCAAGACCCGGTTGCTGTGAGAGAGGGATGGGGTTGTCAAGCAAAGAGCAATTAAAGAGTTCTTCAGGGAACTGATGATCCCAGCTGTGTAATTAAAAATAGTGGCCTGCTGCTGTCAGTGCTGTTTGGGTTTGCAGTTAGAAGCAGAGCTGAGGAGGGCAGCAGGCTGCTGCCCCTCCCAGAGCCCAGCTGTAGGATGCAAAGGCCCTACTTCAAAGCACCAGGCATCCCTGTGCATAGAAAAACTTGGTCTCTCTGTGTTTGATTAGATGCTTCGTGGTTTTCTCTGAAAAAAAAAAAAAAGTGCTAATACAAGTCTTTAGTTAGAAACAAAAAACAACAGTAAAACAATGGCTGTGGAGCAGCATCATTTATACTGGCCGGCAGTGAGTCTCAGAAACTGATTTCCCCCCAAGTTACGGAGTTTACTTTTCTTTTTTGCCTTTTTCGTTCACTGCTGTGGGTCTGTCCACCATGCAAGTGGTTTTCCACACTTATATATACTGCATTATATATTGTATTAATAAAGCACCTACTAGATAAATCCCTTTATTTAGGGGAACTGTCCCCTTGGCTTCTCTCCTTTATCTTTTTAATGATGGTTTTGCTCTGCTTTCTGACTGGTGCCATGAATCATGTGGCTGTTAATAGATCTCTGTCAAGGTCTGCTTGCTCACAGAATTCAGAAAGGGAAAAAATGATTAGATGTCTCGTAGATGAAGAACTGCTGTAGCTGTATTACAGGTTGAAAAACAAAAAAAAAACCCAAACCTGCTAGCATGAGGTTATTTTTCTGTGAAGAAAGGTGATTGAAAAGACAATAGAAAAGCAAGTCCAGCATAACTGCAACCCTCCAATTCTTTTAGTCTCATCCAAGTGTGTAAAGGAGTGCAGATGGCATTGGCCTGACTAACCTTTTCTTTGCTTGCTTGTTATGGTTCTTCAGGGATATTTACATCCTTTGCCTACAGCAAACCAGAATTTGCTTTTCTGGTGAGATTTGAATGACACAAGGGAATTTCTGCCATAGCTTTATTTAAATTCAAACCACCTTCCAATTAGTTGCATGAAGAAGGATCATGTGACTAGTATCCTCTGTTTTGATAGGAAAATTAATGTGCTTCCCATATTCAACTTGCAAGGAGCAGTTGCTGGTGCGTTGAGTTGCTGGTACTCAGCTGTGATGGATGGTTCAGGGTTGCAGGATAAAGACCTTTGGACTCCTGACTGAATTCCTGCGCTCAACTCGTTGGCAAAGCAACTAACCGAGCTAGCATTTGTGGTTGCCTTTTTAATTCACTTAACGATGCACAAGCGAACTGAAACATGAGGGGCAGCCAGGAACCTCCATGAGTGCTTGCAGATGAGCCATGAGGGGTGATGGTGTGCTGCTGGAAGCACTTTCTTGGTGGCAGCTGGGAAGAGGGGAAGGAGTGCCTGCCCCGCAGTGCTCTGGTTTTATTATCACACAGCTGTGGACGGAGGCAGCTGGAGCTCAGATGCCACTCTGATGCGGAGCAGGCAAAGCATGCATGTTAGGTGGGTTGCAGTGGGTGAGTTTTGCTGCAGAGGTGGGGATGGATGGCAGACACCTCGGATGAGAAAGACCTTCAGCTACCACAGTACAACCAGCCAGAGCTCGTCTGTCTTGACTTCATTAATAAGTGTGTTTGGGTAATGGTGGTGGAAATGAGAAATTATCCTCCACCCCACAAAAATACACAAACCCCAAGTTAGTATGTTGAGTTTCTTTGCTCAGAAGTTATGAATCGGTAGATGCGCAATTATTCTTGCAACAGCTCCTTTTCTGCATCCTCCCTTTGTGTAGCCTAAAACATGGGCAAGCGGAGTGTGATGATACTTTATCATAACGCCTCTTTGTAGGGAGACTGAATGAAAGCTTGTGTGGATAAAAGAATAGTCTCAGTGGGGCCAAAATTTGGGTCCAAACATTGGATAGCTCCAGCAAAAAGAAAAAGGTTTCTGCTGTAGGTTTAGGGTAGGAGGTGGCGAGGGTTTTTCATTTTTCAGTGATTGTAAATCTGTCTGTCTTTGGCACTCCTTGAAAAGTACTGTTTTTTCACAGCATAGCTGTCATACACTTCTGTTTTCTTCTGGTCTTTTAGAAATAATAATTCTTTAGGCTAATCTTGCTCTGAAGGGTAGGTATGCATTTACCATCCAACTCTGCTCTGGACTGTACTGGCCAAATCCAAATAATTCCCAGATTTAGTGAGATCAGAATCCCAGCCCTGGGATTCAGCAGTGGGTTACAGGTCATGTGTAAACGTGCCATATATTGGATGGAGCTGGAAGCTGCTCTTTTTGAGATGCCTGTGCTTGACATTGGTAAACTCTTTGCCCCCCGACCCCTGTTCGCTGTTTCAGAGATGACTGTACGTTATCGCTCTCCTTGGAGATTATTTACAGTGGTTTGAGCTATGCTGATGGCCACAAGTTGAGGCTGTCAGTAAAGTGTATTATTTGGGGTGCCTTTGTAGCTTAAAAATAAATAAAAATAAATATTTTTTATCGTAGCCTGTATTCTTGGGAACTGCATGCACACTTTAACCAGTCCTTGGAAACACCTTGTGGCAGGCACTACTGAGTAAATACTATAATCTCTGTTAAAAAGTGGCAATTTTAGTCTCTTATTCCTTCTCCCTTATATTTCTCCTCCCAATGTCCGTTCAGCTTGGTTGCTTGGGAGCATGCCTTTAGGATGGTGTATGTAGAAGGCTGCTGTATGAAGAGTTATCTTCAGTTTTAGCTGGATGTGCTAGGGCATTGATGTGAAGGAAAATACAGGCGTGCTCTCAAGTTCACATTCACAAACCATTTCATTGACTAGGGGCCTAAAGGGACAAATTATTCCAATTTATTTATTACATATTTGTAATCCTAGATTTGAAGAGTTTCCTGTTTAAATTAGATGCATCACAAATGGGAGAAACCTGCATGCTGTTTATTTTACGTACTGAAGAACTAGAAATGGTTGGGTTTGGATTAATTAGAGCTAGCAGTAATAAATTGTTTTACCCATAGCTCTCAGACTTCGTCTTGAAGAGCAGATTCATCACTGTGATTGAAGGTGACATGAGAACTGAGTCATATACTCAGCCCCATCCAACACTTGCGTATAATACATTTTAATTACTTTTATATTTGGAATAAAAGCCCATCTCATGAAGACCTTTATTTTTATGCTAAGAGCATGTTTTGTGTTTTTATAGTAAGACTGCATTTTGGGTGATTGCTGCATGGCATTTTAAGGTAGTTTTTAATGAGGATTTTTTTCTACAGAAGCTTTGCTTTATATTTTTATTTTAAAAATTTGGTGTCTTTTACTTGTAGACTAACCTAAGAAATATTAAACTGAGAGATAATTTGCCTTGTCTTTTTTATGCGGTGTCCTTATGCCCTATCTCGGTTTTGAACAATGTTACCTTTGGGTACACGATGAAGTCGATGACAGGTTGATGAAGTATGACGACAAAGTCAGGCTTAATTTTAGTATATTTTATACTCGGAAAGTTCACTAAGTTCTTTTACAGTCTGATTTAAATGCATCTGTTAGTTGCTTAACCCATGTTTGAAGTGGAAGGAGGAAACGTTTGAGCGGGGCAGAACGTGTAATCATGGAAAGGGAATAACAGCTTGTGATTATGGAATTGAAACTACTGGTGAGAATTTTTATAGTGGCATGTAGTTTATATAACTAGCTGAATTAAAATTTAACCATGTGTGAATATTTTTCCTCTTATGGAATACGTTTACTTAAAAAAAAAAAAAGAAAACAAAACCCAAGGAATCTAGCAATTACATGGAGTGCATTGCATTTGATATCTCACCAGTCTTTCGCTAACAGTATTTTAAAGTATGAATTTAATCTTAATGCATACATAATTCTCCCCTATTTCCACTTGTTTGATTTGGACTGCAAGAACAGACCAGCAGCTAATATCTGTGTTTATCAATACTCGCTTCCACATCGGCACCTCCTCAGGGAAGAGCTTTTGCTTTCAGAGCAATGTTTCAAAAGAACTTTTCTAAGCTCAGAGCTGAGCTCTGCTCCCAGAAGCTGGCAGGCTGGCTGGTCCTGAGGGGGATGGAGGACTGTTTTAATTTACCTGCTGCTTCTTCCATAAGGAAGAAGATATGTGAAAAGGGGAGGGGAGTGTCAGGGGGCGGGAGGGGGAATCTGCTTTTTCCATTGAGCCGTACAACTCTACTTAGCCACCTTGATACTAAATCCCGATAAAGAGAAACCAGGAACTTTTTCCTTTGCTTAGTTGCTTTCTGTCAGCATTATATCCTCTCAGCTGCACTTAGTGCTGGGTCCTACTTTATAAGATGCCAGTGAGCTGCCACTCCTGATGTAAAAGCTTGTTTCCAAGAACTTAAGCTTTTTCTACACAAAAATCTAAGTATATTTGGACTAGCCTAAGAGCTTCCATGTGGGATCAGACTGGAGGTCTGTAATGCCTAGGCTGCTGTCTCCGATACTTGGCAGTGATGGAGAAAAGGATTAAAAATATATATACAGACAAAGAGAGAGACTTCCCATAGGATATACCAACCTTTGGCAGCTGATGGTGCTTGTGTGGGGTGGGCGCTTTTTTTTTTTTTTTTTTTTTTTTTTTGACCAAGCTTGCACCCTGTTCATCCATGCTTAATAGCCCATATGGTATAAACCATGTTTCCACCTTTGGCTTCAGTGGCATCCTGTGGGAAGGAGTCTGGCTGTGTGAAAAAATACTGGTTGAACTTGCTGCTCGATAAACAGTGGTAGAAGCACAGTGGTGTGGCTCTTCTGGGTGGATTTCTCTGCCTGGGGAGGAGCACCCAAGAGCCATCTGCAGCTGGCACAGCCTCATCTTTCCTGCCGTTCATCTCCCCTCATTTCAAGATAGCAAAGTTACACCTACACCTCGGCAGCTTGGTGACCTGTGGGTTGCGTTGCAGGCGCTCGCAGCCCGCTTCCATCTGCCAGGCGTAATTAATGATACGTGTGTGTCTGTCTATTAGAGTATCAGGCTAGTGTAAACAGTTCTTTTTCCTTTGGAAACACGGCTGCTCAAAAGCATGCTATCACCAAATTGGTATTTGTTTTAATCTACAAGTTGGAGAAATATGTTTTTCTGCTTTAGTAGGCTGTCATGAGGGCTCTGTAAGTCAGGCCTGAAGCTTGCTGTCTCCTTGCAGTCTCAGCTGGGACTCCCTTCCAAAACTGCTACAAGTTCCATTTTTGCTGAAACACTTACTTACACGTGTTCTGCAGTTAGAAGAAGAGTACTTTAGGTGAAAATTTGTCTGTTAACAGCGAATTTGGGGCTTAAGTAAATAAGTTATTTCAGCTTTAAAAATGTTCTTTTTAGCTGTGAAAGAGATTGCGTTCCTGAATTTCTGCAGTTCCTTTCGCACTTCTCAACGAAGCATAGGACCAGTTTTATGAAGAATCAAAGCAAGTTTTAGGCATTGCTTGCCACATGGTGTTTGTTGGGTATAGTTTCTCAGCTGTGGGGTTTGTCTGCTGTAATTTTCTAATTTGGCTCTCCAGCCTGTAGTCTAAGTTTGCTTGTAGATCTACTTTCAAATTTTCATGTATGGAGTTTGGTGCTTTAAACCGTTCTTACCCTTTGTTATATATAGAAGGAGGGAAGAACGAAGCAAAAATTGCACAAACATTTCATGGTATGTTCTTATATATGCAAACTCAGATGTTCATCAGATCAGTAGGAGCAGGACTTTTTCTAATTATGGTGTCCACCAAGAAATAGCTCAGCAATTTTGAATAGCCCAGGAAGACAGGAACAAAAGGATGTGACTCATGCAGTGTATGTCTTCCAGGGAGACCAATGAAAATGTGAAGAAAGACTGTGAAATTTTGTGTATGTTGTTTTTGGCATCTGTTTGGACCTGCAAAAAACTCCCATTTTTATAAGGAAAAATGCTTTCGGATATCTGCTTCTGTCTTTAAATATTTCCAGCAGCTTCAGAAACCAGCATTTTGCTGAAAAAAAGTTTGGATTATGACTTCTTTGTTGGTAAAGAGTGAGAATTATTATGATTTATGGTAATAAATATTTTCAGAATATAATAATCTGAAATGAAATATGGGATGCATTGAAGGTTTCCCAAAATATGGAATACATTTTTCATATTTTGCAGAGAGTACGTAATCTTTTTTTTTTTTTTTTCCAGGATGGAGATTATTAAAAAAAGGGTTTTTTTCCACACCAGCAGTTGGTGACATAGTTTGCCGAGCATGCAGTATATAAACAGATGAAAGCTATTTTTGATGTGTCATTGTCTCAGCAAGATGGGAATTGGCAGCACCGATGAAATGACAAGTACTTGGCGATGTCGACTTTACCACATGGCTGTCAGTCTAGCGATTAAAAAGAACTGGCAGGCGAGGATTGCTGTGGTTTAAGCAGAGGAGCTGATTTTCTGCTTTAGAGCCTGATTCTGCACATTTTGACTCATTTTGTAGTTCTGAAATCAGGTGACTTGGCTCAAGTGAGGCAGGGGTTGCTTGAGCATCTTGCAGGATCGAGCTCCTCAACCAGGTCTGCTCCGCTGCAGACCCTCCTGTTGTGCTGCAGGGCTTGCTAGCACACACGCACGCACGGATGCACGGACACACGGACAGACACGCGCACGCTCGCTGTCAGCGTGTTGCTTTTTGAGCCAGAAGGGTTCGGGCCTTGTATTGATCCTTGTGCAAAAATCCTCTGTGCACCTTTCAGCTCTGAACTCTGCGTTGAAGTCGTATTTGCTTTTCAAAGCGTTGCTTGTAGTTAGCGTTGGAGTAAGAAGGATAAGTTGGTTTTTGCTGTTTTCTCTGAAATGGGGATCTAAAATAACTGACTGTCCTCTTCAAGGAGAGATTTCATCCCTTAAATTAGCAAGTTAGCTGGACACCATTAATGAAGAGCTTGATCGGTTGATTGATACAGGGGGGCAGACAATGTGCCTAAATTTACGCATTTTCTCTCGAGGTGGGTGGGTGTGCATGTGCCCCAGCCTTGTCACTTTTTGTGGCATGAAGGGGTAACATTGTTGCTTAAAAGGTTTGGTCTTTTTTTTTACTTTAGTGTCACAGTTTAAAGGCTAATTGGAAGGATACTTGTAGGCTGGGAGAAATGCTTGAAGGGCTCCTTGTGGATGGCCCAGCAAAGGCCCTTTGTTCGGTGTGCAGGCTCCGGCTCGCCTCACGTGACGGCAGCAAGGGGATAAATAACGACAAGACATGTGCAAAGCAAAGGATTAACTTATCTTTACAGCCCCCACCCTCATCCTGCTGTGGGCCCTTGGCTCATTTTTGTTGTTGAGTGGGATCCAGTTCTCTCTTCTGCAGTTAAATTCAGCGCGGGGCAGGGGGGAAGGAGAAGGGAGGAATCTCCATCCCAGTTAAGATGAAGTTGCCAATGACTTAATGCTGCAGAAAGGGCAGTTCTCCAGACGTCTTTAGGAGTTTAATGAGCGTAGCTGATGGTTTGGTTAGGGCTTTTCTTCCCTTTTTTGACAGATTGCTGATACCCATCCAGGAAACCTAAATGCAAAAATCATTCATGGCCGCAGCGTTGTCCTCCTCTGTCTCCCTGGGTCCAGGCACGGGCGCAGCCATGGGTGGGCTGTCAGCAGAGGTCGGTGGGAACTGGGTTTTCTGTCCCAGCAAGGTGCTGCACGCCGGTCCTGGTCACAGCCCCGCTTTCTGTTGACGGGGATCTCCCTCTGCCAGCAGATACCTGGGTGATTGATGCTGGTGCCTAGGTTTTAGAGGAGCGTGCTCCTACCTCCGCATGAGCCATCTGTCTTTAATGACCTCTCCAGTGGGGTTGGGTGGTTTTTTTTTTTTTTCACCCCCTCCCTCTCAGCAGACAGGAAAATTTTCAGTATTGGGCCTGGCGGTTTCACGTTACAAATCCTCTCTGCTGGCTACTCATTTTATTGGCCATTTTTCTGACCACCTTGCACCGGCTGTAGGGAAGGGGAGAAAGCCGCTCTCGGGGGCTGAGGCTCGACTGCTGCCTCTGCATTTTTAGCCTTTCCTACTTCTCCTCCTGTTTTTCAAGCTCAGTTTTAAGTCTCAGTTGCCAAATGCATGAAATGAGATGGCTAGACCTATTAAAACTTGAACTCCTTTTAACACTTTAAACTTTGCAGAACTGTATTAAGGGATTTAAAGCCTCATGGCCATTTCAGAAGTGCAGCAGGTATCAATTCCCTGAGGTCCATCATTAATCTTTACGGAGAGAGCTGGACCACTATACATTTTTGACCCACGTTCCCTATATCTGATGAAAGGAAGAGGACGTAAAATAGAACTTAACAGTTATTTAGTGCAGATTTTTTTGGCTTTGTTTTGTGGGGGCATCGGGAAAGAAATGGGGGGTGGCACAGAGTTACCAGAAGCTTTTGAACTCTTTTGGAGGCCGGGAACAATACGTATGTGAAGGAAGTGCGAATTCTTGGCATCGCTGGTCTCAGGCTGGCGAATGGCAGAGCTTACAGTGCCTTCAAAAAGCTGTGAAAACACATGCTTTAGGTTATGCATGGTGTTTTTTTTTTTTTTTTTTTAATCCTTTTTCTAGGAGTTTAGGACATGTCTTTGTTTTAGGGAAAAAATGAGTACGCAGCAGTGATTAGCCTTTCCCGTGTTGCATACTTAACCAGATATTATGTAAAGCTCCTAGTTACTGCCTTTTTATTCAAATGCGAGATCCAACCTCTCCTGCCTCTGGCCTACAAGTTTTCCAGGCCTTTGAAAGGTAGCACTATTTCAGGTACAAGTTGGACTTGCTGCCGTGCTCCCTCATGGAGTATTGTGGTTATTTTGTTCGGCACATCCATCTTCTCCGGGTCACTGGGCTTCAGGGAGGTCCTGAGCTCGCGCAGCTCTGCGCATCCTCACAACGGGTTAGGTCTGCCACAGGTTTTGAAGAAAATAGGCCTCTTTCACAGCTTTTTTATACTGAAGTTTAGGCAGAACTTCTTGCAACTTAGGCTTTCAAAGCTTTTGGTTCTTATGGGAAGGTTTATGTTTTGGGGAAGAAAGCAGGCTGCCAACCCTGGATGTTTTATAGGAGTGCCATCAGAAGAGAAAATCCTCTGTGCAATCGTTAGCATCTGATGTTGCCAGTTGTTACAAATGCAATATCACACATTATTATCCCTTGGTGCCCTGTAGCTGTTACCGAAAAATGCCACTGTTTGGTCCCTGATGCCGGTGGGGGCCTTGAAATAGCTCCCGGTGGTCCTTTCCCCCCGCCTTCCATCTATTGCCCCCATCGCAGAGCGCTGCCGAGTTCGGCAGCTGTGTGGTTGCCTGCGTCCGGAGGAGGTCTGGAGAGGCAGCTGTGTTCAGGGCTGGACCCCGAGGGGTAGCAGCAAGCTGTGTTTTCTCCTCCGGCTGCCCCAAGCCGGTGTTAAGGAGACCTTGGCTTTCATTATGGGTGAATTGCAGTAAACGTGCTCTTTTCACCGCTGCCCTCATGTTGTTAGAGGAGCACATTTGTGTCAGATAAAATACCTGGTTTTGGAGGGGCGTGGAGGAGGCAGACTGAAGGAAGGGATTTTTTGTGTGTGTGCGTGGCTTGGACAAGAAATCTTTGAGTCTCTCATGTAGGTTTCTAAATTAATTCCCGGGGGTGTGAGGCCTGCAGCTGAAACTTTCAGGCGTGAGAAGTGTGACTATTCACGTGCCCTCTTTTTTTGGGAGGGCTTAAAGAAACTTGTCTTTTTGGAGCGCACACAGTATCTTCTGTCTTCTGAAAATCACTGACAGCTTCTTTTTTTTTTTTTTTTTTTTTTTTTTTTAACCTTTTAAGTAAAATTTTGTTTTAACATTTAATCTTATGCAGTGATTTTGCTGACAAAATGCCATTGCTAGTGTGATACCGTTTCCACTGCTGCACACAGAGGCAGTGAGGTTTTGGGGGGTGCTCAAGGTGAGCGCAGCACCTTGCTCTCTAAGTTTCCCACCCTTCCCGCTGTGCTCTTGCTGGGGACGTGGCTTGTCCTTCTGGGCTTTACCCCTCCTGCCACAGAGAGGCCCCTTTGGTCTGGGCCCTTAGGAAGATGAAGCTGGCGGAGGTTTTGGGATGCCCTGAAGGGCAGCAGAAGCCAGGAGGGGTGGATAGCAAAAAGCAGACACATACGGTTCACCCCTGGGTACCCACCTGGTAGTCCCAAGGCCCTGGTGTCCTGCGATGCTCTGGCATCGCCTCCGGCAAGGTTGCTGATGGTGCTGTGATATCGATAAACACATCTCCCATTGCAAGTCTCCCATTGCGCTTGCAGTCACTGCTCCGTCTTGAAAATACCAGACTTCTTCCCCTGACTTAAGCAAATGTCAGGCCTTGTTACTAATCAGTTTATTCTTCCCCCCCCCTCCCCCCGCCGTGAGGAGTCCCTGTGCTAGCTTTAAGAAGTGGATCAACACTTGAATTTTCATTCCTGTAAACATGGTACTCCCATGTACTGACTTACAAATCCCATTGAAGCTCTTTATGCTGTTATTTGGTCTTGGAATATTTCAGATAGGCTCCCATTGTCTGTGGCAGCATGCTTATTTATTTACTTACTTATCCAGGGTGCCCTTTGGCCGGCTGAAGGGCTTCAGTCATTTTTGGCTGCACTTTGGTAGGTCTTTTAAGTGTGGTTAGCAAGCATGCTTAAGCACGGTTTAAAATTCTTACGGCTGAGCAAAATTACAGCATGCTTCTGCCAGCATTGTGGTGGGAGCCAACTGGTGTCGGGGCTGTCTGAAAAAACATGCTTTGAGATGAGGGAGAGCTGCGGCAGAGACAGGGATGCTCGGCCGGGCTGACCTGTGTTACAACCTGGGTTGGCCGCAGCCACATCCAAGCCCTTGCTTGAGCCTGCCGGCCTTTTGCGCCATCGATAGTTGCCAAGAGCTGCCCTGCCTTCCTTCAGGGGGAAGGAGGCTTTGGAGATGAGACGCAAGTTGATGGAGGTTGATGGTCGATGGAGAAGAGGCAGGAGAAAGGAGAAGAGGGGCTTCGGCATTGCCGAGCGGAGTGTGATTCACAGCGCTGGGCGCAAGCTGGGGCAGGAATAATCTGTATTCGTCTCTGTCATCCTGTGCTTTCAGTAGGCGCTTTCCATAAGTGTTTTTTATAATAGCAGGTTAACCTTCCTGAGGGGAAAAAAATTGCTTAGCGGTTTAAGAGTAAAAGTCTGGCTATTGTAAAAGAAAATATGTTTGTAGCGCAAATGGGTAATTATCTCCCGGAGTGTGGTCTTATCTATTCTCTATTCTCAAAGGATCTGGTGATACCATCTCAGTGGCATTTCCTCAGGAAAGTTTGTCGCTCAGATCCCCGACGCCACCCTGGCCCTGCTGGTAACGCCAGCCCTGAGCCGCTGGGAAGGGAGGGCCAAACGGGCATGTTTTCCGAGGGAGACAGGAGACAAAACAGGATTCGTTGCCCCCTTCACCTCCACCTCGCTCCATTGAGCCAGTCAGGCGTAATAGGGTATAAGCGGAGGTTTGCGCACGCCTCTGCCAGGGCAGCGAGCCGTCGCGTTCATGCGTATGCAGCGTGCTAATCTAATGCATGTGATCACGTCTCCTTTCAGTATCTGGCCTAAGTTACTTAACAACCAGCAGATTAACCTTAGGAAGATTTCCTTTGGCTTGAGGGGGAAGCCTGTTCTTTTCTCCCTGAACAGGGGACTCAAGCCTTACGTAAGAGACTGAAGGTATTGACCACAGTCCTTAAGTGTGGGACACATGGCACTGTCTTGTGTTGCTGGCATTTTTTTAAAGTGTAAGTCATTTGAAGGGGTTTTGGACTTTTTTTTCTTTTCCTCCCAGGCAAGATGGGTCAGCTGCAAACTGTATTAAGGAAATTACGCATGACATCTTCCCTTGCCCCCACATCAGCAATTTATATGTACGTGTTTGTGTATATACATGTATATATATGCACACATATATGCATATACAGATGTACAATCCATTCATATAAGTCAATCCACTCATATAAAAGAGTCTCAGGAGATCATCCAGTCCGGTGCCCCAAGACACTTTGGTCTGTCAGGCTGTTCCTGATGGGTATTTTGTGTAGCCCATGGTCTCATGGTGAGACATCCTCAGGCAACCTATTTCCATGTGCCACTAGCTCTCACTGTTAAGGGTTTTCCTAGTGCCAAACCTGAATCTTTCCCGGTCAGTCCTTGATTTCTGGAGTTATCCATTGTCAATGAGGAGGACCCTGTAGTCTGTAGCAGCAGGCCTCCTGATCTCCAGCTGATAAATGAAAACCAGCAGGAGTTCGTGTTTTATCCTCAGAAGAGACACTGGTTTTGGTAGAAATGCCGCCCTCATTCACCCCCTTTTCAGAAAGCCCTGACCCTGCCCGCTTGCTTGCTGACAGCAGGCGCTCCGCCTCCCAGCACAGCAACACTGGTTTTGCCTCCGAGCAATGGATGCTCATTTTCTTTTCCTTCACCCTCTCCTTGATGCTGCAAAGAAGTGATTGGAGTTTTCTGCCGATTTAGCTCTCTGAACTGGCGGCTGCTGCTGCTGCTCTGTCTGAGCCTGGGGGCCAGAGGTGCGGGGAGGGGAGCCGTCAGGCGCCTGCTCCGGGCGGCAGCAGCTCACCCTTAGATTGGTTTTTAGCCATATCCCCAAGTCACATCCACAGACATCTGCTCAGGTCTCGTCTGAGTGAGGCGTTAACCGCTGGCACAGTGGCGGTGGGGCGAAACACGGGTATAAGCTGTGACTTGCAGCAGTACGGTCTGCCCAAGGTAGATGGGCTTACAGAATCATAGAGAGGTTTGGCTTGGAAGGGACCTTGAAGATCATCGAGTTCCAACCCCCCTGCCATGGGCAGGGACACCTTCCACTAGGTCAGCGAGGGACTCGCGAGGTGTTGGTGCACATACGTGGGCTTCCCATCCCACCTGCTTCCACACCCTGCTTTCTACTTACGTTCTCAGATGCCTTCTTCCCCTTGGCTTTTGCCCATTTTTTGCCTGTTCCCTCTTGCTCATGTAGCGGCTTCCCTGCTTTGCCTCCTTTACCTCCAAACAGGGACGGGAATTAATTTCGTGCAGCTTGGCTGAAGCTGCAAACAAAACAACCTTCTCCTAAACACCCACTTTTTTTTGGTGGGCGAGGCAGTAAACATCTTTGAAAGAGCATTTTCACCACTCTTGCTTTCCTCTCTGGGGATCAATACTTTTTTTTTTTTCAAATCTGCTTTTGATGATTACTGAAAGTGATCAAATCACCCATGACTTTTTGCAAGTGATCCTGTATGTTTAGAGAAGTAACTCCTGGCAAACTAGACCTTTTGGTTTCCTTATGCATTAAAAAAGGTGACTTGCTCTTGCCATAAACAGCACCAACCTTTCTATTTCCCCAGCTTTAGCTGAAAGCATGAAGTCAAGCTAGGAAAAATAGTCCTGCATTCATCTGGCTAACGTGAGAGAGCCTGCTTTCATAGAGGCATGTTTTGAAAAGGCTTAAGTTACTCTTATGTTGTCCTCAAAAAACAGAATTTGTTTTCATAGCTGAGGACAGAATAAATGGATTTCTTTAAATGACAGTATTTTTAGTAAAAATGTGGGGAGTAGAGTAGTATTAAAATTGTTTGCAGCTGAGATAACATTTTATTTTATTTACTTATCTGTTTTTTTTACTGGTCGAGAGCTAGCACAAGGCATTGTCATTGCATGAGCACAGCAAAGAGGCAAGGTGCTCATTGCTGTTCTCCAAGAAAGGGACAAGAGCTGGAGAAGCTCCACTTTGCTGGTGAGCTCCTGTTCTTTATTAGCAGCCTGTGATCTAATCTGCTCGCTCTTCTTGGTGACATGGTTTTCTTTCTCCTTACCTTGTTACAAGATCAGCAGTCCATCCATCCATCCATCTTTGAAGTCCATAGATGTGGTAACAGAAGCAACAGTCATGGGACCAGGAGTCTGCCTCAGCCTTTCCAAATTACTTCTCAGTTCCTTGGCACCTCACTGAATAACCCCTGAGACATGCCTGGGGAAAGGTAGATATTTTTCTCCTCCTGACAGGGTTCATCACAGCTCCAGTCACACAGCACAGTGGTAGTTAATTGTGAAGCCGTGCTGAAAGTGATGTCCTTGGCAGCAGTAAGTTTTTCTTGTTGAACTCCTTGGCATGGAAGTGGCTTTTAGCAACCCAGTACTCATGATCCTACTTCCTTAATTTATAAATATTAAATTAGAAGAATTAAATGTCTTCTGATTTTAGTCTTTAAGCTAATGAAAGTGAAGTAAATCATGGTTATGGATGAACTGCTATGTAAACTCGCTGCTGTAAAATACCCTGCCAAGTGGAATACTATAACAAAGTAAATCCTCTAAGCCCAAAGCTTAATTATTGATTTGATTTAGGCATATATACAAATGCTAAGAAAATACTATAAATTTGGGTTCTAGTGTAAGTTGTAATTCAAGTTGTAAAACAGTTTCCATTATGAGCCTCAGATTGGAGACCCTCAAACTAACTGTTTTTTTTTTTTCTTTCTTCCCTGTTTTGGCTGAAAGTTTGCATCTGGCTCATTCTCCCTAGAGATTGCTTTGAATGTTTGTGCTCTGTGGTTTTGTTTGGGCCTTGGAAATCAGGAGGGTGATGGGAGGAATTAGTTCCCCTCATCTGATTAAATTCTGTCATTTCTTTTATAGCGGACTGTAGCAAATGCTTGAAACTAGAGGAGAAATTGGCATTAGGGAGACATTGATGGCTCTTGAGACGTGGAAACATTTCTGTATTGGTAGAGCAGTCCTTCAGTGGCAGAGTGCCCTGAGAAACTGCCTCCAAGAGAACCTCACAATATTTTCTTAAAACCAAGAATGTAAATAGTATCATAGACCCTGTAGGTTAGAACTGTGGCAATTCTGACAAAATCACATTTATAGGGAGACATAGCGTGGTTGATAAAAGTGGTCAAAATTTGGGCACAAAAAAACTCCTTTGAGCCCTGAAACAGGAGGACCAAACTTCAAGCTAAATGCAAGTCAAGTTGTTTCAATATAAATTTCTGTCTAAGAAGTGAGCTTTTTGGTTTTGGTGTATTTTGGCGGGGGTGTGTGTTTTGTTTTTGTGGTTTTTAATACATTTTTTTAATTGCGTGGCCTCTTTTTGAATACCACAGCTGCATTTTGACCACTTTAGAGAACTTTTTAGTAATCCTTAGCAGCACCCTAGGGTTTTCCCTTCCAGCTTACCAAGTGGCTGGGAACTTGGAGGGCCTGAGTGTTAGACACAATGCAGCCAGGTGAAAGAGCTGCATTTGCTGCAATCGTCGTTCAGGCCAGGCCTTTTCCATACCTAATTGGGACAGGATTAAACTCTTGGAGTATTTGCTGTCCAGGATAGCCTGGGTGCACATGCTTTCCTGAATGAGGACATCAGCTCGTAAGCCGTTTGGGCTAAGCGGTTTGCCTATGTGGGTGTTTGGACGGTATCTAACACAATGCCACTTTGGTCACGATTTGAGGCCACTGAGTGGTACTGCAGTATAAATGAGAAATAAATTGTCGCTGAGCCGCACTCCCACGCTGAGCCTGTGTAAATCCATTCAGTCCCAACAGGCTGTTGTTGCAACTTTAATTAGTGTTCGGCGTGAGCATCCCCCAGTACCCAGACCACGTCGGTAGCTGGTGGAGAGGCTGCAGCCTTATCTCTTCCCACTTTCTTTGTAGAATTAGCTCTCCATTTTCCTCATGCTCTTAACTGAAGAGTTCCCGTTGAGTTCCCATTGCATTTGGTCCCTGTGTACTCCCCCCGCACATCAATGTATGCCTGCCCGAGCTCTGGGGACACCGGGAGCTCCTCTCATCCACCTGGAGCATGGGTCCTTAGGGAAGGGCTTCGGCTTCTTGTGCTTCTCGCCAGGTCACGTCCTCGGGACGTGGCTGCTGGGGAAGTTGTGCGGGCTGCAGGCTTCCTTCTTCCCCGCTGCCTGGATGACACTGTCCCTGTCTGATTTCGTCTGTTTCCCCTTGGGAGCTGGTGACATCCTGTATGTTTTCGGTGATGCAGAAAAACTGGCTGGCAAACCCAGCCTCGTTCATTTATTCCTATGGACGGCTTGTACCTTGAAAATAACCTGCAGAACACCTGCGTGCAGGGGTGTATTTACTCATGCTATAGACACCAGCTATGAAGTTTCTCCCATCTGTGCCTCTGCCTAGATGGCTTAATTTAATTTGTAGCTTGCTGCAGCCATACCTGCGGATGTCGGAGTCTGTAAGTTCTACCCATAGACCCAGGGCAGGCTCTTGCTTAACCTCTGCTCCTTTTCCCAGCATTTTTTTGAGGTTTAGGATCCTCTTTGATCCTCGACTTGCCTAGGAAAGAGTGAACTGTGTAAACCTGAAGGTAGTTGGTTGTACTCAACAAAAAAACCTCTCTGCTTTTTTTTTTTCTTTTTTTAAAGTAGCTTTATTTTATTTTTGCCATGAGTTTTCCCCTTGCTCTACTTTAACTGTTGGCATTTGGACATATTAGTATCAAACAGATAACCTGAGGGGTATAAAATAGTTATTTATAAATACTGCATGTGTAACTTCCGCATTCTCCAAAACATCTTGCTGTAAGCTTGGTCTTCTTTTAAAATGCAGGAAACCTAATAGTTTAAGAGAAATGGGATAAAGCAGGTTGTTGGTATCAAACCCAGCTTCGGAAAGAGACAGGAGGAGGAGCACGGGGAGGAATTACACTTGGACTTCACATTTGCATGTGACATGAGGTCAGGTATGCATTTGCGCTGGATGGTGCTTTGGTGACCTTCGTCATTCTGTTGAATGACTAATCAAACAGATAGTTAAATGCCTTCCAGTTCAAGTTGTTAGTCCTCCTTTCCCAACAAAGAGAAGAATAACACAATTTTAGCCCACTGTGCTGCTCCCTACTGTGCTATAGTGTTGGCCTGGCAGAGGGCTTTATTTGAACCTTGGCGTAGGGAGAAGATAATTGGACTGTTGCTCTTTTTTTTTTTTTTTTTTTTTTTTTTACTGTTCTGTTAAATTCATGATGCACTTCCCTCTAACCGATGCTCATTATATGTAATCTTGTAAACTGCCCTGCTAAGACTGCTAACAGCATGATTATCTCCAAATATAACTTAGTAATATTCTAATGAATCAGAGGTGCACAAAAGCACCAGGCAGAGGGTGAGTTTAGGACCTAATTAATGATGTGCTGAATGTCTGCCGTTCCTAGAGGAGGTAGGAAGGAGGGTGACAAGTCCTCGGTGTTCAATGTGTGGTGCAGTTTCTTTAAATAGCTGTAACTCTTGCAGCTGAGCAAGGAAGGAGGACGAGGACGTTTGCCTACTGAAGGGTAAGAGGAGTGGTCGGCTACCCCAAAGTGCTTGGTGGTCCTCCATCGTGTCTAATGAATCATGACCCAGGGATTTGAGGATCTTTTACTTCAAAGGAGTTCCGCAGGGGTCCCACCTTGCCCTGCAAAAATTGTTGTTTAAGAGGAGGGTTTAAACCTGCAGCAAACGCCGGGTGGATTGTGGGGTGCAGGAGAGGGTCCTTGTGGGTGGAGGGTGCTGCGTGGCCCCGGGCTGCTCCTCGTTTCTGGAACCTTCTTCCTTGAATTTTACAGAATTTTAAAATAATTTGGCATAGAGTGAGCCATCAGTTGAGAAGTGTGGGAGGAGTTGGCCTGCATTAAAGGCAATCTTTTCTCACCACCCCTGAAACATGGAGCCTTTGGAGGTTCTAGTGACTTTTAAATTTGGAAACGAGAACACCTTAGGTTTGAAAGCACACCAGCAGCTCCAGCTCTGAGCCAGGCAAGGTGCAGAAGTGACAGCGCTGAAGCAGCGGAGTTTTGTCCTGAAGGACAAAATGTCTCTAGAGAAGGAATTCAGAAATTTATTTCATTTTGCTTTGCTTTCAGGCTTATAGATAAAGATCTGCATTTCCTCTACATCAGCAAATCTTGGATTTACAGTCTCTTGAAGACATCCAAATGATGCTGTTAATGTTTGTTCAACAGATCTTTCTTTAATAAAATATCTACTTCTTCTAGAGACTGTCTTAACCTGCTCGTTCCCTTTTGCTGTACTGAAGAGCAGTGAAAGAATTAAGAATAATCCTTCCTGTAACCTCTTTCTGCCTTTCCAAATTTAACATGGAAAGCATTTAATACTCAGAAGCTGAAAGTTATAATGCATATAGTTCTTGAACAAATCACACCACCTTTTCAGGAATAGGAGATTTAAAATTTTTTTTTAACGTATGGGATTAAAAGTGAAAAATTAAAAAAGGTGGAGGGATCTCATCTCCTGTGAAGCAATAGTAAATAGTAGCCTTTTTGAATAGACACTCCTCTTTTGTTTCATCGTGCCTGCCAAATTGCAGCGTTGTTTGCAGCATGCCTTTTTACGAAGGCTGGGAAGCCGTGCCTGCCGTTAAGCTGCTCGTGGGTGCTTTGTTCCAGCCATGTCGAGACTCTTCCTCAAAGTCAAAGGGATTCCTCCCACTTCCAGGGGCCACTGCAGCCCAGGTGCCTTCAAAACCCGGGTGCACCCAGCTGGGACACTGCCTTTGAGCTGCTGGACCAGGGGACAGCTGGTGGTGGGATCGCACCTCACAGGCGGTGGGATGGGACCCGTGTCCCGCTCTCCTCCCCTCCACCCTCGTCCCCTCTGCTCCTCTCCCCCAGGGAAAGGTATGCTGGAGCATCCTGCCTAGCCCCCAGCATCTGCTCCAAAAGGACATAGATCTCAAATAGGTCTCATGCTGTTTTCTGCCTGCCTTGGGATGTCCCAAAAGGCATCAATCACCCATATTTAGACCGCACAAATTGAACTGCAGGATGCCGGCGGTCCGGGCTCAGCCGCTCGCTGGAGGAAGGGGAAGTCTGACTCCGTTTCCTTGGTTTTCCCTCAGCACCCATGATCTTATTGCTTTGCTTTTGTGGTGTCGGCCGCTCTCCTCCGGGTCTGGCGAGGCACTCAGTGTGCCTGGCACTTCTGCGGGAAGTGTCGGCTGCTGTTTCCTGGTCTCAAATGGCTGCTCAGTACAGAGGAACTGCAAATACTTGTGTAAGGCACCAGTCCTGGTAATATTTAGCTGTTCTTTAATATGTGATCTATCTGTAGTGGCTTTTACCCAGGAACATCAAAGCACTTTTTTTAATAAACATTAATGAATTATGCCTGACAACACAACTATTTAGTTAGTTAATATTTTTATGGATTTAAAAAAAAAAATACCAGAGGAAATTGAGTTAGATGTTCAAAATCGCACAGGAAGTCTATGGCTAGAGTGGAAATGTGTCATCTCCTTCCAGACCTCTCTTCTTGACATGCATTCTCCCATCTTACACTATCTCGTGGTGACAAACACCCCAGATTTGAATGTGTTCATGTGTCTCCTTCAATATGCCTGAAGTTGCTCAAGATAGTAATCCCCTTGTGAACTTCTGATGCTTCTGTGTTCTCTTGTAAGCAGAGGGTTAGAGCTACCTACTGAATTTAGCAGGAAGAAGAGATAGTTGGCATGTTTTTATCTTTCAGAGCAAAGACAAGATGCAAGTGCGTGCTATTTAGCTACTGGATGCTAAGGCTGTTTCCTCTGAGGAAGTGGAAGGTGGTACAAGGAAACCATCATTTAGTTTCTGTAGTAGCTGACTTTGCAGGATATGCCTCGAAAAGAGTAGAAAGAAACATTTGCAAACTGAGAAGATTTAGGGAAGTAGTCATAAGGGTAGAAATACAGGTGCTGTTTGGGTCAGACTGTCACCGCATGCTTGAATTGAAGGAAAAATGGTAGCAATGCTAACATCTAAATGCATATAGAAGTTTCTCCACAAATAATTTATATGTGCAGAGGTCCTCTGGCACAGCTGCTAGTTTCAGAAGTAGTTTGGCTGACAGCTTACGGTCTGCTAAAGAGCTTTGCAAAAACTTTTAATAGATATTAGTTTCTTAAGTTTTAAAATTTTTGTTACTGTACCTTTTCATTTCAGGGGCCTTAACTATCTCAGTTTTGTAGATTTGGGAAGCATCTTGCATGTTTTGGATATTGCAGCAGACAAACAATACCAAAATTTGGTTTTTTCCCCGTCTTTGAACATCAGGCCATTTTTTTTCCACCACACCGAATTCGTGGTACCTGTCTTTGAATGTTGACCTTTTAGTCATGGCCGAAGTGGTGGGAAGGACAAGTAGAGTCCAGTCCTGGAAGTGCTTGTGTCTAGCCGTGGTGGAAAGAAGCAGCCTTACCTCTCATTAACGGCATCATTAAATGGATAAGCCTTCTTTAAATCTAGCTTTGAGGAACCACATTCTCTTAATCTTGTATTGGCACTAAGTCACTGACACTGTTGAGGCAACTTTTTTTTTTTTTCCATTAGGAATGAAATTTGGTGCTCTGAAGGGAGACTCTCTTGTGTAAAGAGCACGTAGGCAGGTTGTAGTGGTAGCTGGGATTGCTAAATGCTGGAATTCCCTCATCCCTTATAACCTCTTGTGTGCGCACTTGTTTCCTGGGCTTGCCTTCTGTAATGGCCTGCCGTCACGTGTTGGCTTCCTAGTGGTGGCTAGGCAGGGATCCTTTGTGAGGGGTAATGGTGCTGCAAGCAGTCCCTTTCTCTTGTTCTTCCTCCCCCTTGCTTTTTATTTGGCTCTTTCTTCCAGCTTTCTGGAGTTAGTGCTACCTCTTTATGTCATGGTATATCCATGAGACAGATTTCTTTGTCTCAGTTCGGATGTTTAAAGCGAGCAGAGATGTTAGGAAAGAAGCTCTGTTGGTTCTCCCCTTGACCCCGCAGCTCATTTTTGATGGCTCGTCACTTGCCTGGGCCATAGGTCTGTGAGTGTCACGTGCGATCCAGTATCAGGTAATCTTGACTGAAGGAAGGCAGGCTTTGCTCATCATTCACGAGGTGATGCTAGCTGGGGGAAATGAAATTCTAACAATACTTGAATTTATTAGGTATTCTCGCTTGAGATCCTGTTTTCTGAGATGAATGGAGTCGTCATCGCTGGGAGTGCTGAAGATCTGATGTGGAGGAAGAGATGAAAGATAAGGCTGTACTTGCACCTACATGCCATATCTTCAGCTCCCTTGCCATTGACCCATCCACCAGTAAAAACACTCTCTCTTGTTTGTTTGCAGTTGTTACCTCCTATCTCCCAGGGCTCTGCCAAAGCCGTAGCACGGCATGGTTCCCCAGGGCGGCCACGCCAAGCCAGACATGCAGACCTCCATCCTGGTTCCTTGGCGGGGCTCATCTGTCTGTCCTCTGCCGTGTTTCTGACCAGCTGTCTTTCAAGTCTCTTCCACAGGGCAGCCTGGTAGAAACGTAGCCCGAAGGCCTCCTTTTTAAGTGAATTTCCTTGAAGAAATCAGACTTGATTTAAGCATATCATGTATCTTCTAGTTTGTTTGCTTGGAACATACTGGCACAGACTCGCCTATGCTTTGAATGATTTCTATCTCGAGGCAGAGCTAGAACTTGTCACTAGTAAGTGTGTACTTATCGTTGAGTGTGTGACACATTCATGGGAGTCATAAAAGTAAACCAAATGAACTTCTGCCTGCAATGAACATGAAAATGAAGACTGGAAAGCTGGAGTGATGTACTTTGAATTCACACTAGTAGGTTTTCCTGATCATTTTCAATTGCTTTTACTGAAGCTAAGGATGGTTCTTGAAGATTTTCATGTAGCAGTCAACTAGACTGTTTGCTTTTTCTCGCTTGCTGCTTCTTGTTGGATTTCACCCGCTGATTTCAATGCTAACTATAAATGCAAGTGGCAAACAGTATAATTAGGTAGATTAAATCTCTCTTAGCTACAGGCTTATTCACATAATGGAGAAATGTTGGTTTTCTTCTTTTTTTTTTTCCCTTTTGCTTTGGAATAGTGTCTCCTGAAATTCTAAAAATTAATGAGCAGACTAAATGGGAGCTGCATATTATCCATTTTTAAATGTGTACAGACGATGGGTTGTTAGCTACTGAAGCATTAGTAAAAAAAATGAAAATAAAAAGTGGAGGCATCAAAATCAATTAAAATAAAATCAAGCACTTGCTAATTTTGCTAAAATGGAGTGCTGGCATTTGCCAGTAACTTGTATTTGCTTGTTTTCTCACCCCAACCGTTTGGTTGCATATTGAGGAACCCTTGCTCTGTGCTCCCTACAGAAACTTGGATGTTACAGCTCCTCAGTTTTAATTTTTCGAATCTCGGATGATTTTACATCTGATCCTCTTAACTTTGCTTCTTTCTTGGTTGCACTTAGGGTTTGTGGCAAAAATCAGAAAAGGAAGCCCCTGTAGCTTTCCGCTGGTGGAAGGTACCAGCTCCTTCCCTTCTTTCTCCAGTACTGGGCATCTTTCGTGCTTCCAGCTTTGAATTCTCATGTTTATTTGAACTCAAGCCCAGCGTAATATCAAATTAAGCTTTTGGGGTTTTCTTCATGGTTCAGATGGAAATTCATTGGAGACTTTGAGCCTGGTTTTGTTTGTTTATTTTCTTTCCAGGCATCTCTGAGATGCGCTGTAGTTAGACAAGGAATAAGAGTAGCACAAGAACCCTGTTCTTTTTACTTGTTTTTGACCAAAATATCCTCCCAGGCCCTCCCATCCTCCCCTACTCTACAAAGGTAGAGTAAGACCTTTGGGACAGATCTGTGTGTCTGTGGGGACCCCGTTGCCCTTGGTCAGGCTGTGCGTAGCTGCAGCGGGTGCCCCCGTGGTGCTTTTGGGAGGGTCAGAAAGCCACCAGCTTTCCCTTGGAAAGAGCCGGTTGTAGGAGCCTGCCTCCCTGCCAGAGACAGAGTCAGGCAGAGGTGAGTGCTGATGGAAAATGTCTTTTGGGGTGTACGTGTGTGTCTTGCGTGTGTGTTTTTCACCTTCAGCGAGAGTGGAACAGCATTTCAGCCCAACTTTGCCAGAGGTGGGGCTGCCAGGGGTCACACAGAACTGCACCTTGGTCGCTGCCCCCGACCTTCCTTCCCTTGATGTCCCGTAGTTTCTGAATGTGGGTAGTTTCCCTGGCTGGTGAAGCACCCTCACCTCCTGGGCTGGTGGGTCGGATGGGATTCTGACTTTTGTCAGGGTCTTGTCACCCAGGGTAGGTGTTGCGGGTGGTGAAGCGGTGGCTGGTGCTCAGGTTTAGAGCATCGTGCCATTAGTCAGCCCGGAATTCAGCTGTGTGTTTGGTGGGGCTGCCCCACGCTTAGCATGACTATGCATCTGTGCGTGTGCGTGTCTTCAAACACGGCCTATAATTGACAGCACGTTGCACTAAATCTTGTCTTGTATGGGCTTCTCCTGGTGATCCATTGGTTCAGTGAAATTGCTTTTAAGTGTTAAGCATTACTCTTGCTCGTGTTTTGAAAGACAAGCCCTTGGACTTGTTATGAATTCTACTTTGACAGCAGTTGCAATAGCTGTGCATTGTATAATTGAGCAATCAATTCCAGCATGCTATATTGATGTTTTCAGTGCAGACACATGATTATAATAAACTGTAATGCTCTTTCAGTAATTAGACAAGTGGCTGTAAATTTAAAAGGGAAACTTTAAAAGCATTGGAACTTTTGGAAATCCAGTTTTATTACAATTTAAAAAATAATTACTTTGTTTTAGCTCTCCTCAGAGTGCCGTAATTTGGGACAGGCACAGCTGGCGTACGTAGACCCCTCCCCAGCATCTTGGAAATCCAGTCCTGCTGGTGATACAGCATTCAGACCGGTGAAAAGGATTTTGTTTTCTTTCCCTGATGTGGGGAGAAGGGAGTAGAAGTAGTCAGGCAGCATCACAGCTGATTTAATTTTGTTTTCAGTGCATGACACTTAATTGGAAGATTGCTTAATTCTAGGAACTGCTGTTCTGCACCACTGTACCGCATAATGTATTTAGGTCATGGCTATAGCATTTGGTCAGAGTACCTGATTGTATTTAACACGACTGTTTTCCAGATTCAAGTAGTGATTTGTGTAAATGGTAGATAGCTTTTGAGGCAGCATTGCTCAAACTTTCCTCTGTAGGTAGGTTTGCATACATCCTAGGAAGGTGTGACTGAGCAAATGCCTTAAAACAAGTAGAAGGCTTCTACTTTTTAAAAAATTTATTTATTTCCAGTCCCCCTCTCCACTCCTTTTAGCAAGATTGGAAGTGGTGGAAAGGAACGGTAAGAGATTAAATTTGACTACAGCTTTAGCATTGTGTATATCTGTGTTTGTAGGATTACAAATTTTTAAGTTTAAATTCTGAGTGGGATTAAGCAGTGTTTTCACTTGTGAATCCCCAACCAGAAACTGCTCCCTCTTACTGGAGGTTTCTGGGTTGTTCCCCACCTGGGTCTGTCTCTGAGCCGCAGTGGCTGAAGCAACTGGTTATTTTAAAAAGACCCACGTGGCAGGAGGCTGAGTGCTGGCTCCAGCTGTGCTGCGATCTAGATGGGACTGGGTGCATCCCTCACAGTCAGCTGCGTCTGCTCTTGGAGACATCAGTGTATGGGCTGATATGTGGGATCTTTCACAACTGCCTCTTTGGAAAACACCCAGCTGAGGATGGAAACTTTGGGCGTGTAGGGCGCTCCTGAATTGGGGCTGAATGATTGCTGGAGCAGTTTTTTTGGTTTGCCAGGGGCTGGGACTTCAGTCTGAACTGTTTACAGGCTCCCATTTCCACATCTATATTTAGGGGAGATGATCTGATGGGCCAGGAGATGGTCAGCCTGTTGTAGTCCTTGGGAGGGCTGGCCCGTTGCCTGCTTCCTTTATGTTGTGCATCTGCCCTCAGCGAGACGGGACCCTGTCCAGGCTCACGCCGTGTCCCCACTGCCTCTCCCCTCCATGTGAGTGTGGCTGCCAGGACACTTGCAGAGCCAGAGGGATGGCTTTGCTGCCTCTGCTGGGGGGTTGTTGGGGGTTGAGGTGCCTGCCACCCCCTTCTTCCTTCCCCTTCGCTGCCTGGGAAGCATGCCGTGTTAGAGAGGTTTCATGGGTGGTGATGCTGGGATAAGCTGCCTGGCTATGAGCGGTTACAAAATGTATTAGTTATCCTCCGCAGATGAATTTTGGTCGTCACTCCTCTTTTGCAGTCTAGGGCAATGCTAAGTTGTCCTATTTGTTCCAGTTTGCTGAATGATTTACAACCAAAAGCTTGGCCTTTCCGACTACCAATTTTTATATTACAGCTAATGACAGTTGTGCTCCAGAGTAGTGACTTGTGGTCTGCAGGAATAGCTGGTCTTGGATCGTGAGCTGAATAATACTTCTGTATAGTATCAAGAGAAAAGAGGTTTCCCCCCGCTGTCAAGTCCAATTGTTATTAGAAATACTAAAAAAACCCAACTCTGCAGTTCATCAGTATCCTACCTACGGTTACAGAAGGCGTGTGTGTTGGGGACTAAAATCATAGAATCTTAGAATCATGGAATCTTTTAGGTTGGAAAAGACCTTTGAGATCATCAAGTCCAACCCTTAAATTAACACTGCCAAGTCCACCACTAAACCGTGTCCCTAAGTGCCACATCTACACATCTTTTAAATACCTCCAGGGATGGTGACTCACCCACTTCTCTGGGCAGCCTGTTCCAATGCTTGACAACCCTTGCAGTGAAGAAATTTTTCCTAATATCCAATCTAAACCTCCCCTGGTGCAACTTGAGGCTGTTTCCTCTTGTTCTATCGCTTGTTACTTGGGAGAAGAGGCTGACATGCACCTCACTACAACCTCCTTTCAGGTAGTTGTGGAGAGCGATAAGGTCTCCTTAGCCTCCTTTTTCTCCAGGTTAAACAACCCCAGTTCCCTCAGCTGCTCCTCACAAGACTTGTGTGCTAGACCCTTCACCAGCTTTGTTGCTCTTCTCTGGACACGCTCTGGCACCTCAATGTCTTCCTTATAGTGAGGGGCCCAAAACTGAACACAGTGTTC
>JANHGO010002254.1:0-30725 GCA_024606505.1 Aquila spilogaster
TAATGTATAGATATCTCAGCTTTAAAAATGTAGATATTTGGACCATTTGCTCTGTGCCCTACTATCCATTTCCATTATTAAAGACAAGAGAGAGATTTCCATAACCAGAAAGAGAATGAAGATAAAAAAAAATTAATTTCACTGTTGTATACTGAAACAGGAACATTTCTCACTTCGCTTCCTAGTTTCCATACTAATCTAGCTGTAATTGTCAACTAAGTTTTGTGCTACATTTGTGCCAGTTGCCAATGATACACGACTGGACTGTGAAAAACTTAATAGTTTCATATATTTTATTACACTGAGCCATCTCTACAAACATCTAAAAATTTAAAATTTCAGATAATTGCTTCTCAATAGCAATGGCCTATGAGCAGTTTATTAGTTCAACAATACTGAATCTGTATTAATTACAGTTTGTCCATTTGCAAGACCAGAGAAAATAATCTACTTATAAATATACACAGGCTGGACTGTGGAAAGTGCATGCAAGGAAAAAAGTAAAAAAAACCAAACAAACAAACATGAAGAGCTATATCTTGCTTGTAAGTAGAACTTCTTTAAGAAGTTCATTAAGAATTCATCAAGAATTCATTAAGACATTTAACTTAAATACTGATAGTACAGTCAAGGCCATAGGTATACAGCAGTAGATTTCATGCACAGATGTTGTTTGCTGTTTTCATCTTCTGTACATTATTTTACCTTGATCATGTTTACTTCTGTGTTTAAATTCAATGACAGATCTTTCAAGGACAAATGGAGAACATTAGTGCCCTGTATAAAATTAGTCTACACCTTTGATATGGCTTCTTACCATTAAAATAATATTAATTGTAAGGATTAGCAGCCTGCTAGATAGTTGTAATTATGAACAGTTCAAGGGACAAAATTTTCTAAAATGATATGTGATCTTAGGTTCCACAGTTTAACTACAACAGCATGACATGTTATATATAAGGTCGAAGTCAAACATTTTCAAGAAATTATGTGTTGTGAGATGCTTTTTATGAAGAAGTCCAAAACATGAGCCACTTACAAAAACCTGGCAGAAATTGGTCTTTAAAGGGCTTAAAAGAAAAAGTACCTAATGAAAAGGCGTCTGGAAGAAAAATTCCTTCAGTTAGTCTTCCAAAGTAAGATGGAGACATACATGATTCTTAAAAGTTCTGAACTTCAGAAGTCCTCCCTGAAGGCAAAACAAATAGCTACTCTTAGTTCACAGGTTTTAGCTTTGCTTTCTTTGATGAATAGCAAACAATCGTACAGGATCTTTGTTGATTGCAGTCAAAGTTACTCAAGTGCAATTTTTAAATGCTTTTAGTAATAAGAATATGAATTTTTTTCCACACATGAACTGTTTAAAACATCTGCAGTAAGTGCCTGCAATTATTTCATCCAGTACAATGCAGTTTTAACTGCTTTTTAAAATTTAGAAAAATATATGCAATTAAAGTGCAATTACAGAAAAATGAAAGTGTCAGTACAATTAAAATACATAAAGTGTATAAATCTGTCCACAGTTCTTTTTAATTTGTTTGTCTGCTTCCATACTCTGAAGTCTTTTGTCTACATAATTTTTTCTTTCTTATATATTAGGTAGCTTAGCTGGTATAAAACATTCCTGTACAACAGAATGATTTAGTATCTTTCCCAAAACAGTTAAATTAACACATTTTAAAATCAAATTATTATAGATCAGTCCTGCTACCTAATGTTAAATTAAACCAAAAACAAACTCTCTCAGCATTCCTTTCAGTAGAAAGAAAAGGCACTCAAAATTCTGTCTCCATATGACTGGAAAGAGTTGAATTGTTTATCTAAAAAAGCGGACAAATAGAACTGAACATAGAGGCAGACAAATTAGCATAGTGCAGAGTAAAATTAAATCAGGATCCCTTCACCTACACATGACATTCAGGGAAACTGAAATACACTAACGTTATAATTGCTAAAAGGAAGTACATTCTTCGTGTGAGTAGTTTTGAGAACTCATTGCCTCAAGGCATCACTGAGGCCAAGAGTTTACCAGGGCTGAAAAAAAATTTAATATCTACACAGATAATAAGAATATACAAATGTGTAATAGTAAGGATTAAGTGTTTGATCCTGCACCAATTTAATCAAATGGATTTCTGTGAATTCAACAGTATGAGATCCAGACTAAAAAGGACAGAATTTTGGAAAGAATAAAAAACCTTCTGGCTTCAGTGTAAGACTTTAAAAACCAGTGATTAGAAAAATACTTTTCTGATAAGGATTCTCAGAACTTCTTGAAGTAGGTTACTACTCCTTGTGTTGGTTTGGGAAGAAATGATCTTGATCTGTCTTTCTTTGGATGTAACACTTAAAGCTCTATAAAAAAAACCTCATCAATAAAATGTAATAGTAACTGTAATGGAGCCAGATCCATTAATATATAAATATAGTTAGAAAAAGAAAACAGTGCTGATAAAAACTAAAATTTAAAAAATTTAACTATGTGATTTTTTTTCTTATAGTTAAGAGAGGACTGTAAATCAACACCAAACCAATGGAGAATCATTAATTTCTGCAAGGAACTCCTCTGCCTCTTGCAGGCAACATACTCTGTACCACGTGTTTCTGCAGTTGCTATAGTAATTATTCTCATTTTTTATTGAATAGTGAAATTAATAGTGCATGTTCAGAAGGAACCTTCACAGATGACCAGAGCATATTTAAAAGCTACCCTCAGCAGTTTTACCTGCCCTTTCACTGGAAAGTCAACTAATATTGGTATGCTGATAATTAGATATGCATATATGGGTTTAACTTCAGAAAACTTTTAAATTATTTCTAGTTTTATTTCTGCTGTGAAATATTGCATTAGTGATACTTCCAAGATTTTTCAAATCTAATGTGTAAAAAAAGAACCTTAAAATCATTGTCTGAAATAAAAGTAAATTGGATATTCCTTTCCTGGTGCTGTTTTCTTGGCAGTCTGGAAGTGTGATGTTACAACACACCTATGTATGTATACACGATGTGTTTGTGAACAATTTCAGAGCAGAAATTAGTACTTCCAGATTTATCAGAAAGAGAATTTGAAAGTATCTCTCAGACAGTTGTTAACTCCTGGATAGTCAGAATTATAACATTAAGTACTGGTTGACAGAATGTGTATTTATGTATGGAGGGAAAAAATAAAAGGATACTAAATTCAGTTTTTATTCATCAAGAGCATAAATGAATTTATGTGTATTTTCTTAATTATGTCAAAATGAATACATTCCATGTGTGGACATACATCTGAGTATCTACACTTCATATATTGAAGCTGACTTGAAGTCAGCTGCTGATAAACAGAAAGGAAGAAAGCTGAATTCTTAAGATAAAAATTAAGTCTATATAATAAACTATGAAAAAGATCTGAACATCAGCTCTTCTCTAAACCCTAATAGTCTCTACACCCAGCAAATAAGTTTGATGCAAAAAATAAAAATAAAAAAAAAGAAGCTTTGAAGTAAAAAGAATTTAGTCCTTAAATTTGCTCAATACTGCAAAAATGTGAAATTTGCCTAGAAATGATGATTGAATCACCAAGCACTGGGGTGAAAAAAAAGTGTTTATGTACGTTAGATGACACATTAAGAAAGTGCTGTTTTATGTGCAAAGATAAAATGTTGCTTCACCATTTTTTTTTTTCCTGGAAAGACAGTAGACTATTATTATTTGAATTAATCACAATTACGTCTAAAAGCATAAACTGCTCTTCTGTTGCTCCACAGAGAGGTAGGAATAAATAGCCATTCAGGCGAGGAGAATAATTGGTAGTACTACTTGGAGCTTTGTTACTGGAAATAAAGAGTGCAGATGATTGTTGTTCCTGGACGTACCCATGTGGAGGAGTTGTTTTTAAAATATTTAATCAGTTTTAGTATAGTTATTGATGGTTATGACCAACAGTTCTTGAAATTTCTTGACTGCTCATAGATTCCAATGAAAAATCCGGGAGAAAATAACATCACTATTCCATTAAATGTGGGTAGACATAGTCAGGCAGATATTTTCGGGAACGCATTTTGTATATTAAAGGTGATACTGGGGATTTCCTCATTTCACAGCAAATGTTGAAATAAGTCACTCATATTCCATGGAGTGATTCAGATATCATTGAAGTATGTGTAATACCACACAAATAAATGACTGTGATATGTGTAGAAAAGAATCATTAAATATGTGCAATCAAGGAAGTTACTCAGTTAAAGAAACTGCATCTTTCACCTTCCCAGGTTTTTTTGGTGAGATAAGGGACAAATGGAGTGGTGTAGCGGTGATCTGTAAAAGCGTAATACATAGCAACTGCAGTTTCCCTAGCATTTTCTGCTTTGTCTGGAATTGCTTACATGAGATGATCATCATTTTTTCTTGAGGTAGGATCTTCCAGGTAATAGTAAAAGACAAATATATTTCCTTGAATTTTTGCTGGTGAGATCGTATTGTAGATTGACCAAATTTCTATTCCAGGCTCTTACAAAGATTTCAGACAATTGACAAAATCTTCAGACAAAACTCATTTCTCGCTTTGTCTGTTCTTAAATAGGTACAAAACTTGATATGAAAAAAAGATGAAATTTGCTTTTATTTTCAGTACTTCGACAAAACCTGCTTGTTAACATGGCACTTGAGGCAATACAAGTACAGTACAATGTACTCTTCTTATAAAAATTATGCATGATTACATCATAAATAACATATGAACCACATGAGAGCTAACAAAGAATGCATGGTTTATTGTCAGGTTCATTGTAGGACCATGAACTAGCAATGAATACCTAGAAAATGCTACAGTAAAAAAAAAAAAAAGAAAAGTGGTCATTATTCCAGACAAGGCTGACACACGATGAAAGTTTTGCAATGAAGCTTACACCAGTGACCATGAATTTTTATTTACAGAATTGATACTACAAACCAAAAAGCTTTAGTAAGATAATTCAATTTCCATATTACAATATCTTCAGGTAACAGGGGCAACAAGGTCAGACAGATTTCATGAAATAGTTACGTGCTGTCTCTCTACTGTTTTTCACTTTTAAAATCTGTTTCACATTAATTGTCTATAAAACTGTGTTTGTAGAATTGTTCTTTTCACACAAATGCTACGCTATGTAAATGCTTCCTTATTCCAAGGAATCACATTTATATCACAGTGAAGAATAGTATATCCGTATATACTGATAAACCATAAAATCTGTTTTACAGTAAGCATTTCAGTGTTTCTCAAAAGGAATTATGAGACAGAGGGTTACTCCTTAACGTTATCTTGCATTTTGAATGGATGAAACTTACAGCCTTTCCTCAAAGGCTTGACTCATCTCTGTCTTTCCTTTTTTCCATTTTTTCTTTTCTTTTTTTTTCTTCCTGTGTGGCCTTTCTTATCTGGTTCCCAGTCTTTCTGTCAACCATTCCAGCAAGAAGCAGCAGGTCAGGAATTCAGATGCTGCCTGACTTCTTGGCAGTTCTGGAGTTTGTGTAATTGAAAGAAGGTGAGACTTTAGGCTGCCCCAGGTTACCCAGGAGAGAATTTACAAGTCTTGAGTATCATAAGGCTAGAGAAGCAGACATCTGACTTAAAGGTTTCATTCTTTCACTTTTTCTTTTTTGGCTGTGCTGAATATAAATTGAATGCAGCTGATGTTTTGGCTCACTGAATATAAATTGAAAGTACCCAGTGAGATTTATATTCACAACATGAAAATGTTGAAAATCTCACAAAACTGTGGACATCAGGTTCTCTAGATCTATTATCATATCCAACAGAGTGGCTTATGGACCAGAAGTCAATATTGATTTTCTTACAAATTCCATGGTGTCAAAAGTTCATAAGTAATTATTTACAGACAAAATGATGAAATCAATTTTTTTTTACTTGTTCTTTCTAGATATAATTGATTTCTATTATTTTTTATTATCTGGGGGAGAATCCAACAAAAAATATCTTTCATCTGCTTCATCAGAAGGGAGAGCCTTTTCAGGGTTATGTTTTTTATAGCAGAATGACAAAGGAAAGAAACCTAAAATGTAAGGCTGAACCTTTGAAGGACTGTCATTTTCTCATAAATCCTGCCCCGAGTGCAAGTGCAAAGTAGCATCTCAGAAACAGCAGAGCTTTACATTCTGCATGCAGGCTAAGGATTTTGACCTGAAACTCTTCTCTGAGATCTGATCTGTGTGCGTATTCCTTCCTAGAAGAACAAAATAACTGTGTGCTCTTGTCCATTTTGGTCTGCCTAGTATGTCAGATGTAACATTAAGGTAGCGATCCCCTCTGTGCAACTGGAAAACACAGAATCTCATTCTCATGATAGCCGTTTCTCTTGACATCATGCTCAATGTATGGAAATGAGAAAAAAAATATATAGAAATATATTTATAGATGCATTGTGAATATGTATATTTATATACAACTATACACTCATGAATCTTTTAATTGTAATTATTTATATCTTTTAAATTAGTAAGTGTCCTGGTGTATGAAAAGGTAGACATAAGCCAGCACTGTGAGCTTGCAGCCCCAAAGGCTGACTGTATCTTTGGCTGCATCAGAAGAGGGGTGGCCAGCAGTGAAAGGAAGGTGACTGTCCTCCTCTTCTCTGCCCTTTTGATACCCCTATCTAGATTACTTCTTTGAGCATTTGAAGAGAACTTACAAGGAGAGACTTTTACATGGTCTGATAGTGTTGGGGGAACTTACCAATGCTTATAAATCTATAAAGGGTGGGTGTCAAATGGATGTGGTCAGGCTTTTTTCAATGGTTCCCAGCACCAAGACAAGGGGCAACAGACACAAACTAGAACATAGGAAGTTCCATGCAAATGTGAGGAAAAACTTCATTATTTTGTGGGTGCCAGAGCACTGGAACAGGCTGCCCAGAGAGGCTGTGAAGTCTTCTTCTCCAGAGTTATTCAAAACCCACCTGGACACTTTCCTGTGCAACGTGCTGTGGGGAAATGCTTAAGCAGGTAATTGGACTGGATGAGCTCCATAGTTCCCTTCCAACCTTTACAATTCTGTGATTCTGTGACTTTCAACCTTTCATACATTCAATACATTGGATCCTGGAGGTTTTGTTTTTAGTTATTTTTTTCATTAGAAGACTTGTAAGTATTTTGAACGTTAGCAAGTGTAGATGGTCTTATGCAGGGCAAAACTTCATACTTTAGCCCTTATCATAAAATTAGGAAATATTTGCTGTTCTGATTTCTGTTTTCCCTATGAATCATCTCAAGTTCTCTGTTTGCAATAACTCAGTCAGTAAGACATTTGATTCTGCTTTTAACAATAGGGCTGAAAGGGTGCATCTCTGCTTTTTTAACTGGTACAAGATACAGGGCTTGATCCAACATTCATTACATAGTCTTTCTGATTTCAGTAGATTTTGGAACATGCCTTAAGTGAGCTATACATTTCTGAGTCACTCAGGAAATTAGCCCCCAAACCTCATGACAAGACATGACCTCATTCTTATAAAAAAGATTGGACAATTTGTTCCAGTAATGGGTATAATGGCAAAAAGCCAAGGAGGATGGGGATGTGTGTAAAAATCGTGTCTGTTATTTTTGTCAACCCGGGAATAATGTAAGCTTTGTACAACATACAAAGCATCACTAAGAACCTTTGCATAAGTTGTTAAAGATGAACTCTGCTCTCTGCAATAGTCAGACAATTCTTACTGAGATCAGTGAGTCTGGTCCATGCATGTCTGAAGTTAAAATTTCTTCTAGACAATATTGTTTTGTAATGATTTTTTTTTTTTTTTTCCCAGTGAATACTCTCTCAAATTATTTTCCTTTCAGTTGATTGAATGAGATGATTTTTTCTTAGTTCTTCACTATCACTACTTCAGTTTCTCAACTGAAGTTTCAGATAGTGAGCTCTTTCAGGCACTTTCACTTTGGGTCAAGTGCTGTCTTTTACTATTCATTCAGTGCTCAGAGGTTTATTCTTAGACCCACAGCATTAAGTATTCTTAACAATAAAAAACAGGCAAATAACTTTAACATGAGGATTTTGTCAATAAAATACTTCTTTGGGTAAGAACTGGGTACCTTCTAATTCATCTAGAAGTCTTCACTCTACTCTGTCATACTCAGCTTAAAGTCACAGACATTTCCCATTTACAGATACTGATCACTGACATAAAAATCCATGGAAACATTTAAGACTTCATTTTTTTTACATCTTCAGATTTAATTTATCGCCTTCCTAGACAATATGTCTTAGTCAAACAGAAATTATTTGGCTCAGCTTTGTCTGAGATACAGAATTTAAATATTCACTGTAGTACACCAGTTGCTGCTTCATCAGATCTTCTTTACAGGCCTGTAAGTCTGAGCTGTCACTCAAATCTGCCAAGTAAATAGTATCCAATAATTTATCTAATTAATGTTGACAGATTTTTTGAATAAATTATTTGTGCATATATACATATACAGATAAACACATACAAATATATATAATATTTAACAATTGACTGTTTTTCTTAGTCACTACCCACACATACCAGCCCCTACTGCCATAGAGAGTTGAAAGCCCATTCTAACGATGCTTTGTCCTTGAATACTGCTTAGAAAAGGGATCCATTAGCAATTCAACATGCTCTCCGTGTTAGTAATTGCATTTTTTAAAGTAGTTTTATTTTGGGAAGTAACATGTTCAAGATGGATGACAACAGTTGAGTTACATCATAATGCAAATCTCTGTACAGATTTAGCAGTTAAAGCAAACCAGTAAGGAATTCCACATGCACAGTAACAAGTTGAGCCCAACAGCTATTTCGAACTGTAGATATAAGTTGATTCTTCACTCTGAAAAAGTAGACCTGCATCAAATATGAACATTTGCAGTTAATTTAATGTTTTCACAAAATCTTCATTTTATTTGTAGTTTCAGTTTTTGTAATGGCCTTCACACTTACGAAGGATAGCTAAATCTTAGTTTGGAAGCCAGCAGCGCAAATTCGGTTTTATTTTTGCAGTCAATTCACATTGAGAACAAGGCTTCACAAAAATGCTTGTGCTCACTGTATGACACAATTTGACCTAAAGCTTGCATAAACATTTTTAAGAATACAGATGGAACCCCCTTTTTTTTTCAAAAATAAATTTTAAGACTAAAGGTGATGTTTTATAACAGTAACTGCTAATTAACTTACTGAGAAAGAAAGCTGTTTTGCCTTTAAGCAAGTGAAGAAGGTTCCTTGTTTTTATAACTCTTTGCAACCCACATATAGATTTTAATGCTACATTTGCAGTTGAATATACACTAATACATAATTCTCAAAATCAAGCAGCATTTTAAAGGAGATTGATAGGAGCAGAGATGAGAGAATGAAAAGTGAAGAACAAAAGTGCCCAGAATACTTGTAATTTAGGGACAATAAACAAAAGTAGCTCGTCTTGACTTGTTGTGACATAGCGTAAAACTGAGAGGAAACCCCTTTCAAATGGGTAATACCAAAATAAATTTATATGCAGTTTATCATTAGCTTGAGACAACTTCTTTTTCACAAGTTTATTTTTCAGATCAGGGCTCCGTAGGATTCAAAACAGTGTGATAAATTCAAGGACAACAAGAATACCTATGCTTATAATAGAGAAATCACAATGTAAATGTAATTTAAGTATATAAACACAAGGCCTCGCTAAAGCAGTTGATAGAATTTTAGGATAAAGAAACATTTCCTCACTGTCCATTGTCATACATTGTTGTTTCATCACTGTATGGGATTGGTTGTCATCAGATAAAAAGGAAGTTGGACTTTATAGTTTCCATGCTGGCCTGGACTAAGAATTATTAGAGAAATCATCTCTCCTAAATGAAAATAACTCTAATTTCCTTGGTTTCACTAGAGTTGTGAAAATACCTGACCAGAGGTGCTTCGTGTGTAAAATTAGTGGTTCGCATCTAGAAGTCTACACAAATGCCTCTCAGTCCTCCTACATGCATGTTGCTTTTACTGGATGATTCACTAAAATGCCATTGAGAATTTTCTATGATCAGCCTTTTATTTTCCTTTAAATTAAATCTTACTGATATTAAGCAGGAATCTCCAGGCTTAGAATGTGGCAGAAAGAGAAGAAAAAAAAAACAAAACCATTATTTCTTCAGGGAGTGGGGAAATGCTGTGTGTCCCTTCTTATCAGTAACACTGATACCAAGTTTACTTTGTCTTTCCTCATTTCTCTGGTCAATGTGAGCTCAGGTTAGGCCAAGATGAAACTTCCAAACTGCTCAACCAATTAGGGTAATTCTGATGGTGTGAGCACATGGCAACTACTTGTATAAGTATCGTGAGAGTCAGCATGCCAAAAAGTAATTGGTGGCTGTATTCCAGAAAGAATTAAATTCACTGAATAGCTGTTAATAAGATTTTTACTCAGGGGTACATCTTCTCTCTCATTCTTTGTGTTAGCAACTCTAACAACAGAAATGTCCCTCATGAATTAATGAAATAAGTTAGATAAAGCAATATAAATGGAACATACAAAGATTTCTATTAAATGATACCAAGTCTAAGGACATTCCCTAATGCCCTCATCCATTATGCCAGAGCACCTCAGATACTCAAGGAATGTGCTGAATAATATGAGAAGCACGCATGTGTATGTATTCATGCAGGTGTGTACATACATACAGCTGCATTTCTCTCTGATGACACAGGTAGAGAAACAATCGTACAAAAAAGCAATAGAGAATTACCGGAATTACCAAGGATCCTATTTTTCAACAGCAGAGTAGACAAAGAAGTAAGTTATATTATAGGGACTAATGTGTGGTTTGCATGAAAGGCGCAAGTTTTACAAATTTTGGATGTATCTGAAGATCACACCCTCAGTCCCCTGCACTTTGGAGTTCTTATTCTCACACTGAAGATTACTTGCTGGCATCTGTATTTAGCCCCACATCCTTATCCCAACATCACAGTCACTGAACTAGAGTCCTGAAATATCTTTGCTTCTAGCAAACAAAAAGGAAAGGAAATTGCATATTTAAATAACTGCATATCTAGAAGCATTATACCTTCTTCACTTCGTTAGAGCCATGGAGCACCTAGAGGCAGAGTAAACTTTTACGTATAGTAGGACGAATAATACTACCGCTTTGATTCTGGTTGCTCTGAAAAATCTTTTACACAAACTATTGCTCCTCAGCAGGCACCTTTTCTGTAAAGCATAGGTCTGTTCCCAATGAAGCAGTGTAAAAGGATATTTGGGAAGAACTGTCAGGAAGTACTTAGAAGTAATCCTCACATCTTTCCTCCAGTAATTCATTTTGCAGTACCCTTTCCTGTCAAACTGGAGATGAAAAAATTGCCCCCTCTGAGTTGATGAGATTGATTTCTTTTACAGGCAGTGTTGTAACTAGTTCACGTAAAATGAAATGTATGTCATAAAAAATAAACTGCACAGTAGAACTGAATGAAGAAGTGAAGTGTTTCTTTATTCTGATGGCAAGATATATATGGGTTTTTCTGAGTAGGGTCTGAAATATCACATGAATGTTTTCTAGTCTGTTTAACACATTCTTGGTTATTTGGCTGACAATTTAAATACTATGTAGTATTTAACTTCTAAGCTTTTTTTTTTTGCAATTTTTTAAAACAGTGGTCATTTCACTGTCTCAGGAAAGTTAGAGATGATTTTTGATATTCAGTGACTCAGGTTCATTTTATATGGAGAACTTAGGAAAGAAAAGAAAGATCTTTTTTTGGATTGCTGGGAGAAATGGAAAAAGAATGATTAAAAGGTGCTTGTGAGTTTACATGCATATACCTCTACTTATGAAGCACTATTTTACTATAACTACTATATAGAATCAAGAGTGCAGGAAGAATAAAAAAAAGGACACTAGCTAATGTTTTGTTTCTGGCACTGTTGTCAATCTGACTTTCAAATAAAGATTTTTTCTTATGACTCCATAGAAAAAAATGTGAAGAAGAGTGTTTCAGATTTACTTGAGTCCCTTGAGTACCTTACTTTTAGGCTACAGAATCAGTCTTCAGCTTCTCTCTTCAACCTGTCCTACTACAGCCATTCAATTCAGTACGTTATTTTGTGATTAAGAATAAGATGTGAATGAAAAAAAATTAACTGTACATGGCCTTTTGTGTGCACTAGAAAAATGTTTGAGTAATAACAATCACAGCATGAACCATTTTGTGATTCTGTGAACTTGAACATGAATCTCATAAATGGCAACCGTGATGACAACTCAGATAATCCTCAGGCTTGTCTCTCTTGGGTTTTGACTAAAAATTCTGCCAGAATGTTTTTTAAAAAGATGGTAAAGTTGGAAGTTCGATCTAAATTGCATGTTTCTGAGAAAAGCAGCAGTTGTAGTATGACATCTTTTAGTAGAACAAATGATTTTCAACTCATTCTGACAAGGTCTTCCTCCTGTGTTAGTGGTCTTTAAAGAAATTTAGTGAAACACCAGAAGTGTGTATTCTAATAACAAATAAAGGTGGGTTCCTAATGAATCAATAGATGGCAAAAGCTACAAGACCTGTAAAAATACATGTAAAACCTACATGGATTTGGATTTCCTAAGTTTTGGGCATATAGAGACTGAGCCCAATTCAGTCTTAATTAGAAGATAAAAACCACAGTATCTGGCTCCTGTTTGGCACACTTAGCAGTATATATCAGTCCTCCTAACTAGGGTCTTTTTTCCAGCTTCATCATCTACTAATAAGACATATCAAACATATTTTTTCTTATAGATTATATTAAAGAAAAATTTAAGCCTTGAAGAGATGCAGTGACCTTTTCTATAGTCTAACTAGCAGCAACTGGTCTGTGACACTATGAGTTGGCCTCTGTTTTTCACTTCCACCAGTGGTTTCCTTGGAGACCACCTACAAATTCTTCCTTACCCTTTGTTACCAGTGGCATTAATTTGACACATCTCATCTTTCATTTCCTTGGCTTTTAGTACTAGTGTGTGAAAAACAAATGTTTCAGAAGTACTGAAACAAATTTTCACCGTATCTGCCGCATTTTACTGATTTTGGCTAAACCTTGCTGGATTATCCAACTTCACAGATAATTTTGGCTTTCTTGAAGCCTTCCATTTTGGCTGACATTTTTAGATGAATAAATGATTATCCAAAACACATCAGTCATCTCTACTCTACCATTACTGCTTTGCTTTTCTGCAACAATCTAAAATTCAGTAACAGAACAGAAAACTGTTCTTTTTCTGGGTGTTATCTAACACTAATTGGGAAATACTGCAACTCTTGTGGGAAAACTCCTTGTGTGAAATTTACAGTAAAATTCGTAGAAGCAAACAGCCTGGATATTGCTAAAAGATCCAATGCTGTCTGAATATTTTTGTTGTTGTTTTCTTTTTTCTTTTTTTTAAATAAAAGTCAGGAAAAAGTCCTAAAGAAAGAATGCTTAATGACTGAATCTGTTGTTATTGACTGACCCAATCATATTTACAAAATATTTCACTTTATAAATTCTTTATACATCGTCTTTTACAATTTGAAATGTAGATATTCTTTGACTGATATCCTCATTTCAGCAGCAGCTGAGAAGCTATACACTTCATCTGAAGATGATCCAACATCTCTGTCTGCCTTTTTTGAAGGATGCTGATAGTGAAAGTTTGTAACACTGATGTTTGACCTCATTCTTTTTCTTTCCACTTGTAAAAATTTCTTCTCTGTCATGATTTATATTCAGTTAGTCTGATTCTCTTAGCTTACTCAGTCTTGATAACATCATTTGAGTTTAGCCAAAGGAAATGCAATCCAAAATGTGAATTAGTTTCTATTTTCACAATTACATATCTTCCATTTTAAGGAAACACATTCTAAAAGTAAGTTATGCAGTTGGAATACCTTTCCATGCAAATTGAAAGCATCAAACTGTACACCTTAAAATTCTTATTTTTTATCTTTGGTGAGGCAAAATGCAAGCAGAAGACGGTCATACCTATTCTAAATCTTGTTCCTCTTTCTGATCCAAGCTAACCATAAATAAATAAATATATATATTTTCAGCCATGGCATGGTACTTTTCTGTTGCTGTGGATGTTCTTCTGTATCCATCTATCTCTGATTGCTTTATTTTCCTAAAGAAATCTTCAGGATTTGGGCTACGCAAGCAGTCTGAAATGATGTGTTACGAAGACATGACTGTATTTGTCTTGCTGGTAAATATCCAGCTACAGAAACTTTGGCATGAGACTTTCAATGAAAGGAGGTAAGTAAGGGAAAAGGGAATGGGAAAGAGAAAGTGGGAAGGGAAAAAGAAAGGACAGGGGAGGGAAGCGAAGGGAGGAGAGGGAAGGGAAAGGGAAAGGGATAGGGAAAGGGAAGGAAAAAAGGAACTATACCTAATCCTACCCAAACTGCTAAAATCTCCATTCTCAGGCACCTTGCTCATCTTCCTATTTTGGCTTTGTCTGTATATACTGGGCTTCCTTTGTTAGAGAAAAGTACACTGCTCCCTTTTATCTATATATAAAAAAAATAAACCGAAATAAACTGTTATAGCACAGGAAGATAATGTAATATTTTTTTTCCGTATTTTCAAATATGCCAGTGCAGCTTTGATATCCAAATCATACAATTTGACAATGCAGCAAGAAGTGAGCAATGCAGCTGGCAACACACCCCAGCATTCAAGCTTCAATTGAAAGTGTGCTAGGGACTATGAAATGCAGCCTCCTAGTTACCAGCCTCTTCCCCAAGCCTATAACACTGCATGGAGTTGTTGTGATTCAAGCACAGCATTCAGTACGCAGCCTTGTTGAATGTCATGCAACAGGATGTGCCGCATCAATCCAGCTCATCCAGATCCCTCTGCAGAACTTTTCTACCTTTAAGAAGATCAGCAGTCTCATCTAACTTGGTGCTGTCTGCAGACTTACTGAGGGTGTGCTCCATCCCCTCATACAGATCACTGATAAAAAATACTAAACAAAACTGGCCCCAGTACTAACCCTTGAGGAATGTAACTTGTGACTGGCCACTAACTGGATTGAACTCCACTCACTATGACTGTTGGAGCCCAGCCACCCAGTGAACTGCATACTTGTCTAAGCCATAAGCAGATAGTTTCCCCAGGAGAAGTTTGGAAAATTCTGAGCACAAGCAGTCACCAACTAATGATGGAAACAGTTCTGTATGTGCAGGACCGAGTTCCGTGCAGGAGCTAGGCACAGCAGCCTGCCTGAATGGAGTGTTTATCATATTCCCATCCTTTTTGCAGTCATGTCTGTACATGTAAACACACACACACACAAAAAAAAAACCCTGTTTTGAAATTCTGCAGACATCAGTGGGCAACCTGGAATATTGCACTCACAGCATCACTGGCTGAGATGGGAAGATGAATGGTCCTCACATCTTCAAGTCTTTTTCAAGAGAAAAAAAATCTTTTCTTGGATTCATACACCAAAATAAGACCCGGATAATGTTTTAACATATATCATTATATGGTGCAAGCATTTTGTATCTTCAGTGTTTTTACTGCATACCAAAACCAGCAACAAAAAGTAAAAAGAATGGAACTTAATCATTAAATGGAAAGCAAATATATAAACATGCAATCTATGAGTCTGATGTGAAAAATATTTAAAAAGTATTTTATTATCAAAAAATTTCTGAAAGGCATAGTTATAAATAATGAAAAATAGTGAATTATATTTTCCTGGAATTAAAAACAAACAAACAAAACACATTATGAGGAGAAAGCAGGATGTTTAAGGAGGCTTTAGAACTCTAAGTTTTGCCATACTTCATTCTATTCTCAACTTGTCTAGCAAGCAGCTGTTAAAGATGGGGATTATACTGTTTCCTGCCCTGAAAAATATGTATGGCAGCACAAAGAGTGAATGTTCTCAGTTAAACATTGAAAGTGACAAAGAAAGTTTGAAGCTGTTCCATTCAATTGTCTGCATCCTGTTGGTGCAGGTTTGTGGTGTCCTGGAGCAGTGTCTCCTCTGCTTCTTTCAGCGCTCTGATCTTTTTTCAGCAGGTTTTCTGTTATCTCTCCATTGGTGGATCCTCCCTGTTCCTCACAGGTTTCTTTTTGCACTTCCTGAGTCAGTCTTTCAATGCCTAAGCAAGGTTCATGCCAAAACACTGATCAAGAAAGGTAACATGATTGTTTGAGGGGACAAAATAATTATGAAAGCTGTCTGCATTTCTATTTTTCCCACTTATTTCTCCTGCTGTACTTGGTTTCTCATAAATATTATTTTACTGATATGTAGAAAATCAAAGGTATGGCGTTGGTTTTTTCTTCTACTTTGGAAATGTTGTGAAACTACGGGGATGGCAATCTTAATTCCCAGCTGCAGGGAGAGATGCCGATAAGAGAAGTCCAAAGCTGTGAGTATTCTGGCAGGAAAACGTTTAAGGAATTTATTACAGATGATACAGTTAAAGCAGCAATTTTTAACTCCTGAGAGTGTTAAAAGAGTTTTTCTGTCCCATTTGTTACCTAACTGCACACAGAAATTATTTCCATGGTTTTAAATGCATATTCGCTTTGGAAAGTATCTTGGGCAAAAGAATTTCTGACATTTTTTTTCTAACAGTCCCAAGACTATCTTCTAGACTGCCCAGGACTCTGGTCCATAGACCAACAAGCACCCTGACATGAGACTTGAGGATGTCTCTGATGCTTAGCAACACTGGCCAAAAGAAAACAACTCTCTTTCCCTCTCCCGGTCTCTGTGACAATTATTTTACCTTTAACTTTCTCAGCATGTTAATGAATAGTTCATCTGGAAATAGAATATTGTATTTGAATGTAATATATCAGAGTATTTCTTTTTAGAATCTGCATGAGCTTGCTCCCTCAAAGCACAGATTTTCAATTAGGCAAATATGAAGTTGCCCTTGTGCTTTAGTTTCTAGTGGACAGGCATAGTTTTTCTGAAAGTGATACAGCTGACCTATTACTCTTTATAATACCAACATTCAACCATTGACTCCAAAGCTATCTAGATCTGTGTACAAGAAGTACATATAAATGATGAATGCCATGATATATAGTAAATATAAATAACATAAATATAAGAGATTTGAAAAAGAAAGTAATTCTTTCAGGATTTTGTACCTTTACTTCCTGCCCTTTATGAATGGTAGACTACTGGTCTCAGACTAAAGAAAAAGGATCTGAGATGAAAGCGCTTGCCCCACCACATCTATCAGAACATTTTTCTCTGTCTTCTCTTGATGAGTGTTTTTTTTTTTTGGTGGTGTTACTTTCCCTTCTCCTTCACGTATATACATATGTACATTTATATACATACAGTTGTTCTTCTGTGTTCAACACAATTGTATGGATCAGAAGTCAAGATTAATTAAAGTTTCTATGGCATGTAAGTCCATTGAAAGGCTAAATCACTCAAGCAGTTGCGAATTTTCATTTCTCTGCTCTTACACTGCAGAAGATTTGGTGTATTTCTTTACCATTGCCATTTATTTATCATTTGCTTCTCAACCTCACCATAATCCCAATTTACGCCATTTTTGCAGTGAATGCTGTTTCTAGTTGGAGCATAATTAGTCCTACCATCCAATAAAGTCTTTCTTGGTCTTGGCAGAAATGAAAGAACTAGTTGTTTTTTATTCCTTAGACGATGGTGCTTGAGTTTATTTATTATAAGATACTGCACAAATAAAGGTATTTTTTTTCCATAATGATAAATGTGATGGAAATAGCAGAACTTAGAATTAAACAAATGGTTGACATGACCTTTAGGCAGTCACTGTGGAGGTAAGCCTTCAGTAGTCACTGAGCAGCAATTATTATGCGGTCTTACGATCGGCAGAAAACTACACAGACACAAGTGTTGCAACAACATTTGATTTGTCCTTGTCGGATGTCATCTGAGGGCAGAGAGCGTAAGAAAGTTAGTTTTATTTCATGACTGAATTACTTGGATTCACCTGGTTAGATTGCATTATGTGGTGCCAAATTCAAAGCAACAGCAACAAAAGACACGTTCTTTCAAAAATTTTGAGGCATACAGTGAGCCTTCAACAGACGGTCACAATTTCTATAATATGTGTCCATATTTGTAGCTCATGGCTGTGCTCAGAGCAGCATCTCAGTTTGAGGGTCTTGCTTCCTTTGAAATGGTTCTCAAATCTTCCACTGGAGCTGAATTGGACCCTATAGATTAGAGGCCTTTGTAGGAGTTGAAAATCTTTATTCCTCAGTGGTCCTGAGCCATTCCTGAACAGCATTCACTAAACACATCAGGAAGGAAAAAAAAAAAAAAAAGAAAAGTGAAACTGCAGCAATCCTCAAAACCTTGTTTATTGACTGTCAAACTGAGAGCTGTTATTGACCCAGGGGGATTAAGGCTTATTCAGGGTGCCAAGTAATTATAGAAGTGACATTAGATCATCATTTACACTCACAGTATAGTCAGGAATGACAATGTCAGCTAAAACAAGGACAAATGAGAAAGACCCCACAGTTTATAATATTCCTAGAAGTGCTGCACAGGGTTTAAGTAAATGAGGATCCTCTAGTCTAGTAGCTGCTCATTTCCATTGGAAATAACCACCTGCTGTTCTCAGCGGCTGTTAACTCTAATATGAGAATCTCTGAGCCAAAGCAATAAAGTAACAGCAAATGTTGCTTTCTGTTTTCTGTCACTTCAGTTACGTAAGGGATAAGGCAAATTGCAGAAGAGACCTCTTAAGGAGAAAGCTTTGGTATTCAGCAAATGTACTCCTTTATCAGGGAATTGTGTAATACAGTTTTGCAGAACCTATAACACCCACTTGAATTGGTGCAAGTTACTAATTTCTGGTCAGGTATCAGTCCCTTTTGTATGGTTTCCAAACAGTACTTCCCTGATTAAATTTTAGCATGTACAAACTCATCTGCTAAGTAGATGAAAACTCAGATAGAAAATACTTATTGGGTTCTGTAAGTATCAATGTGACGTCATTGCATTACAGAGATCTGCAGACAAAACTGAATATCCATCCCAGAAAACTCAGTAGATAATTCCTTTCTAAAAATGTTCATGTTGGGACAAACAATGGGACTTTTGACATAACGTACTAGCTTTCCAAACAGGAAGGCTGAAGGAATTCTTGGAGGTCATTAGGAGACAATCATCAATGTAGCCTTCCATAAGATAAGGCTTCTCTAGACAAGGGTACTTTACAGAAATATTACTAAGAACCTATACTGAGAGTCTAAAGGATCCTAACATCTGAAAGATCCATGAGCGTAAGAGAATAGGAACAGGCAAATTAACTCTCTCACTGCTGCTCTGAAGGAGACATCCTTTGAAGAAAAGATAATTAAAATATTTTGCTAACTGTATTATTAAAATGTAGCAGGGGGAGAATTGTTTTCACATGGAGTTAATTTTTCAGCTTATTTTTTTCTCAATATCCAAGTTAAAAATGTCACAAGTAGTTCATCTTAGGAAAAGACTACACCTAAGTAAATAAGCAGCTTGAATTTCACCTCCCTGATTTTTTAAAAAAAAATATGTTAATATTTTTGAAGTAAAAACCTTTCTATACAGAATCATTAAGATTGGAAAAGATTGCTAAGATCATCTTGTCCAACCCATCACCACCATACCCACTGTCCCACTCCGTTCCCTCGTTTGTTTCACCCAGTGAGAAGACAGTGACTACAGTGCACTCCACTGGCACAGATCAGATGCACCAAAACAATTTATTAAACGTGATGGAGTGACAGAGGCATACTTACAGCCTTATAAAGCCTGCACTGCTAGAGGCACTTCTCATTATCAACCAGAGGACAGCTACCAGATCGACACCCCGTCCTGTTCTCCGGTCTTGCACAACCTCTCCCCTTCTTCAACTGACAATGCTTGTACCATACTCCACAACTACTAACCTGTGTCCCGCAGTGCCACATCTGCCCTTTTCTTGAAAACCTCCAGCCTCCACCATCACCCTGGGCAGTCTGTGCCAATAGCTGTCCTGGAAAACAGAAAACTTCTTTTTTCTTTATAGCATGCTCTCCTCTGTTGTGTAGGCTGTGGAAGATGGGTGCCAACAGCAAAGGAGTAGGAAAAAAAAAACATCAAAATTGAAAGGCAGACATAAGAGGAAGGAGTAATTGAGTACTTTTTAATATGTACATTTATTATGTTCATATCAATTAGTCATCTGTGCAGGCACAGAAGCAGCTGAACACCTACCCAAAATTTTCAATCTGCAAATTCCTTATTTATATTCTCATTTATGTCTATTATATAATCACACAAGTGTCTTTATACATTCATACTCACATAATTGCTAAATTCTTTCACATTACATATTTTACAATATATAGTACCAAGCTGTCACTCTCAACATCTGAGCAAAAATGCTGAATAATAGCCTACTAGAACCTCACCTGAAACAGAAGGCACAGATAAAAACTTACCAGCCAAGAGTTATTGCATGCATTGGAAATAGAACTTTACCCTTTTTCTCTTACTGCTGCTTATACTAAAAAATAAAGATCAACAATTGTACTGAACTTACGATACAAAAGTGAATTTTTATCTGCCTATTGTTTGCAGATGGATTTGCCTTTTCATGTGTCCACCTTAATCTTCAGGTTTTGAAAGCTTGATATTTAAAAATAATGAAGCACTAATTCTTGCTAAATTACTTATATTCAAGGAGCTAGAATTGCCAGCAATTTTAAAGTTGATCATATGTTGTTAGTCCACACCTGGAATCCTGTGTCCAATTTTCATTCCCTTGGTTCAGAAGAGACACTGGGAAAAAAATGGAGAGAGTCCAGCGGAGTACCAACTAGGTGCCTATTGCATTGGAAACTTGACATAAGAAGAAAAGCTGGAGGATTTCGTTTTCTGAAGAGCAAGTTCAGGAGTGAGCTAATTACAGTTTTCCAATACCTGAAAGAGAAGATGGAGATTCTGTCTTCATGAGGATTCAAGACAACAAGAGAATAGAAAATAAGCACAAGTTGCTTCAAGGGAAATGCAGTTTGTACATAAGAAAAGAAGTCTTCAACTATGAGAAAAACTGAGTATTTGCATAGGCTGTGCAAAGGAATCTCCCTGTTACAAGTAGTCAAGACTCAGTTTGACAAGGCTCTGAATAAATCTCTCCTTTCAACAGAAGGTCATGGCACGTGCTTCCCAGAGATCTTTTCCAAACCAGATTTTTCCATGATTTTTCCTTTTTTTTTCTCTTTATAAATGGACATTCAAGTCATTAGAAAATGCTATTCTTAAGACAATTAAGCCTGCAAGCCAAATGTTACAGTATTTTAACTTGCTTGGGCATCTGTCAATGGCTTGTAACAAGAGGTGTGTACTCAGTAGTATAACAATCATAATTGTAGTTACCTGCAAAGTATTTGTCCATCATCTAAGGGAAGGAAACGAACAGCAGAAGCAATAATGAAAACAGGCACACAAAATAACTAAGTATCTGTTTTACAGCTATGTAAGAAAGGAAACAGTGGAAAAGTGTAATTTCCTGGTGGTTTCTCAAAGCCAATGTTTCCCTCTACCTGTTTATTTCCCAAAATAAAACTAAAAAGAATTAATCAAGATGATAAATTTTTACATTTAAATGGACAGGGTGGAGGAAGGAAATGCCAGAGCAAAGAGGGAAGAAGAATTACACTGTGTGTGGAGGTGAAATCTTAGTTCTGTTTTCAAACTGATCATCAAACATCTGTATGACTTAAATGAAAACATATTATGGAGTAGCAACAGCTACTAGTGCCCAAACTAAGACCTGAGAACACTAGATTCTTGTCTGGTAAGTATTTCTGAATCAAAAGGGTAATTCTCCTGCAATATTTAGCATTGGTGCCTCCTGACCTTGAGTATTTTGTGCAGTTCTGGGCTCCACAATACAAAAAGAATGTTAACATCCTTGAAAGCATCCAAAAGAAGGCAACAGAGCTGGTAACAGGGCTGAAAGACATGTCCTGTGAGGGGAGGCTGAGGACACTTGGGCCTCCAGAGAAGAAGAGACTGAGAGGTGACCTCACATCTCCTTGCAGCCCCTGAGTGGGGGAAGCAGAGGGATGTGCAGGGCTCTGCTCCTGGCACAGATGGCAGTGTGGAAACAGCATAAAACTGCACCAGCAGGGGTTCAGACAAGACATTAGGAAAAATATCTTTACCATGATGACAGTCAAACACTGGAGCAGGCTTCTGAGACAGGATGATGCCCTGTGCTTGTCAGTTTTCAAGATAAATTTGGACAACAGCCTCATTAATACGCTTAAACTTTTGGTCAGCCCTGAAGCAGTCAGGCAGTTGGATTGGACGGTCTTTGAAGGTCTCTCCACACTGTTCTGTTCTATTCTATTCACAGTGTATTTAGCTGATTTTGAGTATTTCAACCAAACAACTATATTTTTTGGTACTGATTTACTTCATTTTTTCACTACTAAAATGTTCTATTGTGTAAAATATTGCATGAATACAGCACATTAATTTTACCCAAGTACAGTGTTTTGTTTAAAAGCAGCACATCAGGTCTCTTCTCATGCTTTAACCCAATATTGTTTCTATGGTTCCAAGTATTGCTCATCACAATGAAGAAAAAAGTTCTTATAAAAAAAGGCAATTTGGGGAACCTGACAGTTTTTTACTGTTAAAGCCTGGGTGCAAGCAATCTACAATAGTGATCTTTTTATCATAACACATTAAGAAATACAGTGCTGTACAGACTTTGATGTGTCTGTTTCTAACAATTAAAGAAACAAGCCACTTATACTCTGAGATACTTATTAAAGCTCTCACATAATACCTAGGTAAAGAAATACAACTTTTCTGTTATAGCATAACTGTGGAAAACAGATTTAGAAGAAAACCATCTACATTATGGCACTTCTGACATCTGTTGGTCTACTTCACACAGTGTTATAGTGAGAGCGATCTGTGTACAAAGCTACTCGAAAAAAGTTTAATGGATTTAAGACTTTACATCCCCATTTGCAACAAGCACATAAGACCAGTTGATAATTGTATCTCTTGAGGGAATTACTTAAAAACAAATATTTAATGTCTCAAATTTTTCTTCTCTTTTAAATTTCTTGAGCAGCTGTCTGGAAATTAATATTTTAGTATGGGAATGTTTTCGTATGAGTAGTACTATAGCATCAAAAAGACAAATCTTTGAGGATTTTTCTCTAAATTCAGATTTTCTATTAATCTTAATTCCAATGGACCTCGAGAGCTAAGTAGCTATATGGAACTGGATGAGGTAATTATTTCTGTTTCTTAGCTAAATTCCATGGTCTGGTTAATAAATCTGAAAGAAAATACATGGGTTTTTTTTGAAAAATTGGACTTAGAGAAATTTTCTTCCTGTGGTCTGCAGGGTTCATGGACTTCTATGAAACCCAAGAATGGTAAGGAAGAAATTTCAGACATTTAAGTTTTGATGTATTTGTGCTAGATATCCTACATTCCTAAAGAAATCTACTTACCAGTCAGAAAGTAAGCGCTGATCCACAAAAAAGCTGAAAACTGTTGGCTTATGTTCTGCTACAGTAGCTTCTTTCACCATTAGCCTTTAGGACAGCCTTGTCATAAACTTCAGGAGCATGGGCAATAAAACGTCCATTCCATACCATACTTCTATTTATGAGGAGCAAGTGTCAGGAAAATAGTTGCACAAGAAATAACAGTTCCATCATTACTCGGGTACTTGCAGTTATAGATGGGTCTATGTAAATATTCTTAAAGGTCATATGTAATTTACCTGATAGGTTTTACCTAGATTAAAACAAGCATAAAATCAGATGTGCATTTCTTGATAGCTTAGCATTGAGGTCAAACGTACCACTGCACTTTGACAACTAGATCAATTATTCAGTGTCAAAGGTAAGCTGCTTTGTAGAAATCCTGCTTTCTGATGTTTGCACATCTGACTTGTAGTAGACAAATTTTTCTGCCCCCTTGGAGTACAGTCAAAGTCTTAGAATGATCTTGCATGATTTGTTTAAGGCTGAAGAGTTCCTTATTTTTTTTTTTTTTTTTGCCTTCTGAAGGTTGAGGATGATCTTACTTGCAGGTTAAAAATGTAGCTTATAGTTTCTGTTTTGTATTACACCATGGCAGAGAGTGTAGTCACTAATTTAATTAAAACTCACTCATATATGCTGTCATAACCACACAGAATTATCCAAAGCTCTCAAAGCTCCAAGGACTTAACAGTTTTTACAGTCAAATATAATGCATTGCCAAGTTTAATTGCACGTTAAATTTATTTATTTATTTTACTCTTCACAGCTTACCTTTAACTACAAAAGAATGGAAAAGAAACAAACTGTTTTGTTACCTTGTGTTTATTTTTATATTCTGCTTTACCTTGTCTTCTGCAATGTAAAAACACAGAGAAGCAATAAATGGAGAAAATCACTTTAATATGCAGCGTGAGTTATTGCTCTGCAAATAACATTTATTTCATATAGCTTAAGAATAAATCAGATTTTACACTCACCTGTAAGTTCAAAAAGATGAATAGTGATATATCACAGACACTAAATGGGTCACTGCTATTCTAAAATATTTGCATTTTCCCCAGTAAGCCCATGAAGTGTCTGAATAGACTTCTGAGATTTTCTTTGAAGTGTTTTTTGTTTGTTTCAGCAGCCCTGACTTTAAAAATGTTGGTAATGGTAACCCTGCTAGATTGCTGGAAATGTCTCCAGAGATACACATACAAATGTGAAATGCTAGAAACTGAGGGAATCTTTCAGGGAGGATACTGAATAATCAAATATATGTATATATATGTGTGTATATATATATATGTGTGTGTGTATGTATGTGTGTGTGTGTGTGTATGTGTGTGTATGTATGTATGTGTGTATGTATATATATATATATATATACACATATATATACACACACACACACCATTCATTTGCAGTTGTATATATTTTGCTATGTCCGCTATTCAGGCACTGGCTGGAAACAGCAATATGACCTCAGAGATATCAGAAAGCTGTATTTATTTTTCTGTTGTCTATCTGTATAACCAAGAAATTCATATGTTCAGCAATCCTAAATATTTTCTTGTGTATTACAGAAGATTAGATCTTAAAGTCTGGATTTTTTTTTGTCTATATCTTGTTTGTTTTCTTTTGCTTTTTTTTTTTTTTTTAAGTCTTATTCCATTCAAGAATATTTTTAGTGACTTTTCTTAAGAAAGGGCTAAAAATAAAACCTTAAGATTTTTCATAATAAATACAGATAAACAAATGATGGCAATTTCCTTCTCATATGTAAGAAAAGATGAACTCACCAGGCTTTGATTTTGCCAGTGTGAATTTTCTCATCTCCTATCCAAAAATCATTTCCTTCTTTCTAGCCGTAATACATTTTCTTTTTCTTAAGATCTCTCATAGCCTCCCCCAAACAAAGAAAAGTACTTTGACATATTCATATTCCCGCTTAATTATCTGCTTTCAATGTCTGCAGACAATGAATTCTGTTTTTCTTGGGATTTTATAAACAGCCTTTTAGAAATGGCATTTTGGTGCTAATGAGTCAACAAAGGGAAAAATGTCTGAGGCTCTTGAAATATCATGTTAAAACAAACTAATAGCACTGAGGAAAACACCTTATCATATAATTATTATATGCACATTAGGGAACAGCTAAAATGACAGTTTTTCACTTTTTTTTTAAATACTCTAGATTCATTATGGAAAAATCATATCACTTGGCTCTGATTCTCTATATAAGGCAGGAAGTGAAGTCACTTCTTTATTTGGCGTTGAACAGACCATTAAGGGTGGGAAAAATCAATTTTCATTTATAGTTCTCTCCAATACATACAAAGCCACAACATGCAAGAGGGAGCTTCTTGAAAACCTTATGGAGCAGAGCACAAGAGTGCCAAACTCAGATTTTTTTTTTTATTATTATTTTTTTTAAAAGTCCTCTTTCTTGTCCTCAATTCTGCCCGCTTTCCTCATTCATCCCCAAAAAAACCGATGATGTTCAAAAGCATTGATGTTTTGTTTGTTAATTTCTAAAAAAAAAAAAAGCACTGCTGGCTAAAACCTCAGGGCTTCCAATTTTTCTTTACACCTGGAGCTTTGGAACCTCCCTGATGTTTTTGCCTTTAAAATATATGATCACTTAACTACACAAATTGCAATTTGAGATAGTCCTGGACACTGTCTCTATCTCAGCAGTGCTATCAAAGGAGAGCTAGTATTCCCTTCATGGAGGAAGCCAAGGGACATATCTCTCCTCACCCCACTGCCCAGCAGGCAGCCAGCTCTGCTTTCCACTCGTTAGTAGGGAACGATGCCTCCAGACAGTTCCAGACTGTTTTTTGAGAACTTCAGGTTCCGTGGATACAAGAATTACTCTTGAGTAAAGATGTTAGGTGAAAACAGAAAGAGCCTCAACATCTTCCTTCACCTACTGCGCAGGCAACATCCAATCTCACTGCTTCTCTCTGTGCAGTGGGGAGCTGATTAGTAAATGTCTTCTTCTGTATGGGTCAATTTTATCAGACTTTCTTTTTTGGGCCCTTCTTAGGGCATGATCGTATCACTACAGTATATTATAATGTGATATATCAACTTATCAGACTTCCTATAACAAGAAATTAATTCTTGATATGATCTCTTTCCTTAAAAAAAAGTGTAAAAACTCAAAGGAATTGTAATAATATTAAGAACAACAATAACAACATCTTGTATACAAAGAACTTTCAGAAAAAAAAATACTGTATGCAGGCAGCTCTAAAAAGATATTTGCTTTTGGGCTTGAAAGCAGCAACTCAGCAGTAAATAAAAACCTTTTTGAAGGACAAATTTGATCCAGGAAAAAAAAAAATGAAGTGGTATAAACTGCAGCTTCTACAGAGGCAGTCATGACATTTGCTTGTACTAGTAGAAAGGTTTCACCTTAAAAACATTTTGGAAATCCAGTACAGCTCAGAAAGATGAGAAGAGCAGGTGAAATTTACAGGGATTTGGGTATGGGATCTTAGGAAGTCTGGTCATCCCAACAAGGCATGCATTCAGGTCACCAAGCAGTGCCCTGAGGACTAAAATTGCTCTTGTATGACCCTTAAAAGATTGCTTAAAATTTCAAATTGCACTGAAGTCAGTAGGTTTTCAGAGAACTTTGTAGTGCATATTAAACACTTAGTTAACTCTGCAAAGAACTGAGCCTTTAACAAGCAAAAAGTAGACCAAATAAGAGAGCAGCGTACCTGATTCAGAAATCTGAGTTGACACCAGATCTTGGGACAAATTTCCTTGTTGTTTTAGCTAAGCCTCTCTCCAGAAGCTCAAGTGACACTGATAGTACTGAGGAGCTGCTGAGATAAAGTGAGTGAAATAAATCCTGTGAGAAGTAGTGTCCCACTTGAATCCACCACCTGAAGTATGTATGTATTAACAAAATACAGCTGGGAAGCTTGTCTGGGTTACTAAGGGCAACTCTCTGCAATCAAAGACAACCATTTCATGTAATTCCTTTCACAGCTCAAGTAAAGGCTATCTTAAAATGAAGTATATTTTCTTTCTTGACTCATTTTTGTTTTCTTTTGTTTTTTTTTTAGTTTTTTTTTTTGAGGAGGAGGGGGACATTTGGTTTCAGGGTGGTCAGTTGTTGTGTGCGTATGTGTTTTGATTTATATTGGTTTTTGTTTATTTTCTTTTAGCTCTGTGTTTCCAAAAACCTGCTACTTTCAAAAGAAATCCTCTAATTTCCACTGTAAATCTCTTCAGTTCATACCTTTTGCATTTCTGATTATATTGTCATTCCCTCTGAATAGTCTTCTCTCATCTTGTGAATGCCAACTAAGAAAAAGAAACACAAAAGAAAAAGAAACACAACAGAAAAAGCTGCTAGGAAATGTCTGGTAAAATTTTAAAACTTTCCCTGGCTTCATACCATTTGACATTACTTCTATTTCCTTATTAACGAGGAAAAAATTGCATACATTGACATTCGTTGATTCTTGCTGAACATTTATGAAGACCAAACAGTGGATGTGATCACAGTGAGGCAGTGGGTGGTGCACTTCAGCAGTGGCAACAGTGACGTGAAAGTGACATGGAAGACAAGCTAGATGGCATACAGATTTTTACAAGCATGGCATGTAGGTTCTTGTTCATCACTGGTGACAATGCATAGCTAATGGCGGTGACTATGTTGAAAAATAGTGTTTTGTAGCTAAGAATTTATCAAATAGTGTTATTGTGTTCTTCATATCTGTTGTATTTTCCACGGGAACGACTAGGAGGCATTAATTTCAGTGTGACCTATGTATATAAAGTGTATGCATGCATATACACTATTTGTCTGTATAAAGATGTATGAAAGTTTATATCCTCCTTGTTTCTTCATTTAGCACATTTTCGGCAGTGTCATAGTTGCTTTTCTGTGGCAGCTTTATTTTTCTGGTTTATTTTTTCTTCCTGATTTTTCTTTTCCAAAAAACTTTGTCTGAAACAAACAGTTAAAAGAATAGCCCTCTGCTAATACCATGTCAGCTAGTATTTCTGGCAAAAGGAGGTGTGCACTTGAGAGAGTAGAGTCCAGCTCTCAGGAGGCTTTGCTTTTATATGGCTGAACATACAGAGTGCAAAGAGAAGGCTGTGTCTTCCCATACACCTTTTCACTCCCCTTTAGGGAAAAATGAAAAGTTTTAAGTCACCAAATTAGCAGCATGCTTGGTCTTTTCTTAACTTGTCTTTTAAAGGGAGATGAAACCAAGGAAATCAAACTCATTCAATTAGAAAAGCTGATTAATACTCTCACTGATTTAGAAGTGAAGAATAATCCACACAAAAGAAATGCATTGAATTTGGAGATTCTAACCACCAAAAAATGAACCAGAGGAGATCTGAATTTTCGACAGCTATTCCAACAGTAATCCCAGGCTGTTAACAATGGGTGAAACTGAATTTACTTGAATGCAAATTAGCTCAATGTGTTGCTATAAATAGGTATAAACTTGAATAAGCAACTGTGATATAATTACAACACTCGTTTTTCTTGCATAGTAGGAGAAATAAAGTCTCTTGTGTCAGTGGAGATGATCTCTGTGGGACAGACGTTGCCAAGCACCAGCACCATTATTCTACTGAAAACTGAAGAAAAAATACTCATTTTTTTGAGAGCAATTCCCCGGCACCTTTAATCTCCATAACATCCCCATTGTATACTGACCCCTATTTTGCTGCCCTTGCTCTTTTCGTATAGCTGAAGAAGTTTTTACTTGTTAAAACATCCTCAGCGAGATCTAACACCTCCCTGGTGGAGTTTCTTTGCTGATACCTCTTTTTACAGTCCTTGTAAACTCTCTATTTATTCCTACTGTCTTTCTTTGTCTAGTTAAGTCTAATATTGTTTTCTCAGTGTTAGTCTGCTATATTTGGAGTAAAATTACCAGATCTTCAGCAAACTTTACCAATCAAATCATTTCCATTTTTTGCAAGGTTTGTCCAAATAAAAGAAGCTTCATTTTCTACTACTTAGTATGTTGTTTTTTTTTTAATATTATTTCATCAACACATAATCCAGGTTCAGTTTTCCGAAGCATCTCCATTACTTTTTGAAAATCATGTTTATATCACTGCCCCCTGTCATTGTGGGATACTGTAAAGAAAGGAAAGATGGACAGAACCATGCAGTTACTGATGTCTTAGGGTACTGTTATAAACAAATGGACAGAAACCTCTGATCAATACATGTAAGTACAAGGCAGTATGTGCTATATGTCAAAGTGTCATAAAAATTAATAACCCTAATAATAATCTAACGTGTTTCTCTATTTGTCCATAAAGAGCTATGATGGAGTACTCGATCTTTATAATATTATCAAATTGTTTCCTATCTTTGCAAAATATCTACGTAATTTCACTATCATCAATCAAATGGTGCAATTGGAAAGTAAAAGAAAATTTCCTGTGTAAAGGATAAATACATATATATATTCTTCCTCTGAGAAGTCTATATTTAGAAAAGACCAGTAAGCATGCAGTTCTTGCATCACAGTATACCAACACTGCAAATACTTTTTCTGAATGAAAAATAACAGAAATGGAATATTTGGTACAGTCATTTTCTTTAGATTCTCTTTAAAGTATGCACACATTCACCTCTTTAAGAAATCACATTTCTTAATTTTCTTGAAGAGCACTGAGTCAGAGGCTTAACAAGACCAAAGACCCAGGCAAGTGGCAGCAACATGACATGTCCAACAGAAATGTCACCTCGCATAGACAAGCAAGCAAATGCAATATTAGAACTATTAATCTTTAAATTTGGCATAATGGATGTTTTTTTCCTATAAATACTTACAGTGCTGCTAAGATTTTATTTCATAAGAAGAAAGTGACTTTCATCTTTTCAGTTTACTCAGTTTGAAAATATATATTTTTTTCATTTGGGCTGCATTTTTACATTGGGATATCAAAAGTATCAAAATATACTTATATTTTTGTTGCTTTTTTGCCTATTTTTCCCACCTAAATGATCACTTACTCACACAGGTCAGGGAAACCAAACAATAACTGTCTACTTCATTTGTGGCAACGTAGTTCTTTCTGCTGAGGTACTGGCTTTCTTTATTTATAATTTGGCTGTGAATATTTAACAGCTATTGTGTAGCTTCCTTGGGAATTTGGTCCTTATGATGATTACCTGTGGAGGGGGGGGGGGGGGGGGGGGGAAAAAAAAAAAAAAAAATTTTATTTTTTTTTAT
>JANHGO010002255.1:0-30722 GCA_024606505.1 Aquila spilogaster
CTGCCATGGGCAGGGACACCTTCCACCAGACCAGGTTGCTCCAAGCCCCATCCAACCTGGCCTTGAACACTGCCAGGAATGGGGCATCCACAACTTCTGTGGGCAACCTGTTCCAGTGCCTCACCGCCCTCACAGGGAAGAATTTCTTCCTTACATATAACCAATTGTGAGGAGAATTAGTGGGTAATGTGTGTCAGAATGATACTTCACCCTTATAATATTCGATTTCTGGCTCTGTACAGATATTAGCTGGCAAGGAGGCATATCCCCAGTCTGAGTCACAAACTCCTGCACCTCAAGTAACAGAGATCCCATTCCCGCAATGTTTTCAAGCAGGTGCTCCGTTCCCTGCCGACGGGGTAGTTAATGATGGAAACAGCACACACACCATATGCTCGCTGAGACACTTCAGAATAGCGCTGTTGGTCCTGGCCCAAAACAAGGAATGAAAAGCCATGGCAGAAATGTAAAAGAGCCAGCAAAAAGGTTGTTTTAAAAGAAACCCGTCTTCAGTATGATTTACCTTTGAAGCAAGTTATTGAGCTGACTCTTATGCGATCATCTTGTGTATCGTATTCAGATGGTTTTGTCCATTTTACTCTACCCTAATGCCTACAGAACTGCTTTCTGCTCCCAGGAGTACCCAGTTACAACTATACCTAACCTAATGAATCCCAGGCTTTGAAAATTACGTTCTCAGCTGATACCATTTGCAAGACCCCAATACTAAGCTGCAGTCCCACACCCCGAATACCTCCTTTGCGCCTGACAGCTTTCAGTGAGCACTCTCTGCAAGACCTTGCTGTTCTCAAAACCATGTACCAGGGTTAACACTTAAGAGAAAGGCAGAGCAAGGGGTTTTGCTCCTTCCCAGAGAGAAAAGAATGAGGGAGCTCACAAGCAACGCAGCCCTGCCAGTGTGATGGTTGTCCTGGTACAGAGTGGAATAGGGACGCGCTGCTTTCGCCATGTAACCTTAGTGACTACTGAGAAGGTGACTGCTGTGACACCAACCCAGAAGGCTACTGCATCTGTTTCTGAACATCGATGCTCCACCATCGATGGCAAAGAGGAGTTAAAGAAAAGGATGGCCTGACATAAGTGGTCTGCCAGTCAGAATATTTTAGTAGGAATTTTTTTCCTGGGTAAGTAGTATTCAAACCCACAATGAAATGTTTTTAGTGTGTGTCAGTGTTGACAGCCTTTCATTTAGCAAAAAAAATGCTGTGATATAGAAAAGCCCAGTTTTAACATTTCTGAAAAACAATATTGAAAAGCTGTTTTAAAGTAAAAATTAATATAACCATACTTTCATGAAAAGGTGAAATTTGAAATGAAATGTTTTGTGTTCCCAAATCAAAACCAAACAATCCAGCTAATTTGATACAGTTTTTGGAATGGTTATTGCTCTTCTCCTACTTCAAAGCAAGTGAAACATTCAGAAAATTAGAATTTTGAATGGAAAATACATTCCCAATTCAGTTATTCAGCTTACAATGCAAATTTGACAGCCACTTGGGTTTGTGCATACATTAGCATAGGTTTGCACATATTCCACATGTATATCTGGAAATATTTTGATATTGCTAAAGCCGTTTCACCTTCTGATAGGCTATTCTAATCTTCCCTCCTGAATTATCTGGGAAAACGAAATATTAAGTCATTATCTGAATTTTCTCATTAACTGTATCTCCCATGTATTAGATGATACCACATATGGAATTTTCCTGTACTTTCCAAAGCAACTGTGGACACTCAGGGTCTCTTTTTTCCTAGAAAAGGCACATGAAGTTAATTTATAATAATAAAAGGTAGATGTGCCTGTGGTGGGTTAGCCTTGGCTAACGCAAAAAAACCCACCCAGGCGCCCACTCACTCCATCCCCTTAGTGAGGTGTGGGAGAAAATAGGAAGAACAGGAGCAAGAAAGTTCATCGGTCGAGATAAAGACAGGGAGTTCACCTACCAATTACTGTCAAAACAGACTCAACTTGGGGAAAATTAACTTAATTTGTTCCCAACAAAAATAAAAACATAATTACTAATTCAGGAAATGGGAAACAAAAGAGACAAACATTAGAAGAACACCTTTCCTTCCCCCTTTTTCAGAATTTCAAGCAGCACGGGGATGGGGTATTTATTTACAGAAGAGTCTGACAGGCAAAGAAGAAAAGTATTTAATAGAAAAATATTAGAAAGGGAAACCCAGCTAATTAGCCTGTAGCCTGCAGGCTATAGACTCACAGCAAGCCATCCTGCCCTCCTGCAAGTCCCTGCCATCAGGCACGAAATACAGATGAGAGCAGCCACTCTTCTTCAAACCTGAGGTTTTGTGCTGAACGCAAAACCTCAGCCTGGGGAACCTGAATAATTTACAAATTGTAGTTCTGTGTTTCCCTAATCACTAGTCTTTATATGTAACAGTTAAAATTTATTTGGCAACCTAGAATTTAGAAATTCTATCATTCTCTCGCAGTCAGTTGAATATGCTTGACTGATGCTGGAATGATACACAATCCCTAAATAAAATTACTGGTGTGCAGCAGTGACAACAAGAGCACCTGGAAGACCTTTGCAAGGGATGCACTACTTAAAAAGATGTAAAATCTGTGGCTGAGGCTCTTTCTCCCCCTATACACATATTCTACTGTCATGTTTAATAACCTAGAGCTTTGATGAGGGAGGGCGTTAAATACTCCAAAGCTTTCTTGTCAGTGAACATTAAGGCCCTCTGCTGTGTTAGCTCAATACCTGATGACACAGCTTTCACAGTTTCAGAGCAAAGTGTTGAGTTGCCCCAATTGCAATTACAGTTGATAATGATAAATGGCAAGGTACTTGTTTCCAAATGCTCCATCCTTTCTGAAGAGATAAATTCACAAAGCCTGTCATCCCAACTGCTGCTCAGTTAACTTTCACTCTTGTCTGTATTTCAAGGCAAGTTCACATGAACTGGTTTTCAAGGTATTTACTTACACTCTATCTTGAAAAATGTATTATTTTTTAGTAAAGTTCCTGTTATTCCCATCAGGTTTAATACTATCTTTTGTAAATTCTGCCTCTCATAATTAGCAAGAACTATAATTTTCACAACTCAAACTGTATTGCATTTCTCTACACCTAAATATTCTCCCACCTGTAAGATACCAGCAGTATTTTCTCTATCGCTCTATAAATATCTCCTTCACTGTACATCAGAGGTAATCAAACACGTTTAAACTATAATAAGCTTTGCCCACCTAGCAGCGCCAATTAATAAAGTTTTGATGTTTCTCTTGGCCTGTTATCCTTATCAAACACAAACAAGAATATTGATCAGGCTATTTTAAACAATAAAAACTGAAAACCACTTCAGCAGGTGTGTAACTTCTAAAGGTTTGTGCAATTTGTCTCCTGCAATTTATTCTCTGCAATCTCATGTGGTTGTCACTGGCTGCCCCAAGTGGTGAAATTAGTGTTCCCTCATAGGTATCTGCTTTAAAAAAAAAAAAAAAAAAAAATGCAGGCCCTACCCCCTTTAAAAATACCTTCTATTCAGCAGCCAAAGAATGTGTCACTTCTCAAAATCTTGGCTTATGCATTTGTTTTTTTCAGGTTATGTAAATTACTGTTGCCCACAGAGATTGCCCAGGGTGGTTCCTGTGTCTTAGTGTGCTGTGCCTGCTGGTGATCAGCAGGACTGTAAAAACCATGGGTGGAAACTTAGTGACTGCTTTTTTCCCATCTGATTCTGTGTCTACTGGTGACCCACAGGACTGTACAAATGAAGGGTGGAAGCTTTTCTTTCTTTTTCCTGATGGTCTTCCTTCTTGATGCACTCCATGGTTTCAGTGAGATGCACAATCTCTTTTTATTTCTTATTACACAGCATTTCTGTAGGCTGACAAACAGCTGCTGGATATTTTCTATGCCAAAGAAGATCATCGCAGTGATGGGGAGAGTGTAATTCTTACAAAATAAATGAGACATTATGTAAATAAAACACTTTTAAAGCCTCCAGGCTGCAAGGTGCTATCCAAATAAGACAGTATCGCCCACAGCCTCATGTGCTGCTTAAAAAAATCAGGGTTAAGTGTCAGTTTAGATGTGCATTTCAATTAGGGTTAATAGTTCCACAGTCTATGACTCATGCAAAAGCATTTGTTTGGGGGCGAGGCAAGACACACGTGAATTTTGCCTCCAAGAGAGATGTGTTCAGGGGGAGCATTTTGCACAAGAGCCTGACACTTGAACAAAAGGACTTACAAAATCTCTGCATGTTTGAATAACTTAGCTAAGCAGCTAAAAGATATTTTTCAAAGAGTTCTTCCAAAATACAATTAAAATAAAGTGGTAAAAAATGTAGCTCTTCTTAGAAGGTGAAGCATAGGATCCAGTATTTTTCCTTTGGACCTGCATGTTGTTGTTATGTGTTCTTTCTTAAATCCTTCAGGTTTCCTTTTTTTGTTGTTGGTGTTTTTCTCACTGAATGGCTTTCTCATTCTCATGTAAGGATTTTACTTTGATGCATGTAAAACCTCTGATTACTGCAGTTCAATAGTAAGTGATCAGGGAGGCAGAACTGCCCAAGAACGGGGCACTAGGGGGGGGCAGCAGTGCTTGCCTCCCTTTGAAAAGAGTTTGGTAGTATGAGGATTAAAGGTGCCATGTAAGAATTGAGAGACAAATCCTGGAAACATAGGTCAAGCAGTTAAACATATTTAAATATGTGGGCCTTGGTACTGTTTGTTAGGTGCCAACAACATGCACTGCTTTAGACATTGAGAGCATAATGAAGAACTCCCATTCTTTGAAGGACTCGTAAGAGGAGATACCATCAGGAGGAGGTTCTGAGTGCTGGGTGTCAGTTGAGTAACAACTGTAACAAAAGCCTTTATTTCCTTTCCTTTTCTGACCAATACAAACAGGTTGTCATGATGATGGAAGACTTGAACATACCTAACATTTTACAGAGAGATGTCCATGGTACCAATAGCCTTCAAAGGGGTTTGATATTTCTATCATCTTCAAAGGAATCTAAAGCAAAATAGCATTCATTTCTATGGGTTACACAGAGTGTAACCATGAGGTATAGTAAAAATGAAAGTATGTGGGCAAGTGTAAGAGCACAGGGGTTGTACTAAGGAAGATTATTGTTAAAGCAGTTACGAGCTAGAAGCAAAAGCAAACCTGTGTTCAGCCTGATCTCAGGGCTCCTACTGATCAAAGTAAAGGCCAGGAGAAACCCTCACTCAGTAGAAAAAAGCTGCAACAATTAATCAGCAGGGAAAGATTTTGTTACTGATACTGTTTTGGTGGAAAGGTATTGGAAAGAGACCTGAAAGGGCTTTCCATGGCACTCTGCCCTGCTGTCAGAGACAAACTGCAAGGCTTTGTTTCCAGGAGGGCACTCACTGAAAGCAGGCAGTAGTGGGGCTGTTGGCATTTTCCCCTGGAAGAATATAAGCCAGCCAAGTTTTTTGCTAAGGAAGTGTCTGAATTTCTGCAAAATGTGCTTCTTTCCACCCACCTGGTAAGCAGCTTTGCAGAAAAGGACCTGGGGGTCATGGTGGTTACCAAGTTGAACATAAGCCAGCAAGGTGCCCTTCCTGCAAAGGCAGTTTATTAACTATTGTGTCCTGGCCTTCTTTAGGAGGAATGCTGCCAGCAGGTTGAGGGAGGTGATCATTCCCCTCTACTCAGCACTGGTGAGGCAAAACCTGGAGTGCTGGGTCCAGTTCTGGGCTCATCAGCACACGAGAGACCTGGAGCTACTGGAAAGAGTCCAACAAAAGGCCACAAAGGCAATCAAGGGATGGGGGCATCTCTCCTGTGAGGAAAGGCTGAGAGCTGGGGCTGTTCAGCCTGGAGAAGAGAAGGCTCTGGGGGATCTCATCAACGTGTATAAATACCTGAAGGGAGGGTGTAAAGGTGACAGAGTCAGCCTCTTCTCAGTGGTGCCCAGTGACAGGACAAGAGGCAATGGGCGCAAACTGGAACACAGGAGGTTCCCTCTGAACATCAGGAAACACTTTTTTTCAGTGAGGGTGACCGAGCACTGGCACAGACTGCCCAGAGATTGTGGAGTCTCCATCCTTGGAGATATTCAAAAGCCGTCTGGACATGGTCCTGGGGAAACAGCTCTTGGTGGCCCTGCTTGGGCAGGGGGCTGGACCAGATGACCTCCAGAGGTTCCTTCCAACCTCAACCCTTCTATGATTCTACGAAAATGTAAGGTAAAAAGAATTCAAAGCATTGATTACTTCATTTTATAGAAGAGGAAAGTTGTTTTCCCTCCAACACTGGTAATTACATCTTGATTTTTACCTTCTGCACATAATCTCCACAGGACTTCAACACAACACATCTGCCTCCTCCCTCCACCTGCACACAGCACCTTCTGTTGCAAAAAATTCAACCCAACACTTAAACAACTCTGGAATGTCAAACAACTGACAAATAAATACTTTCACCCAAATCCCGTCTACTTCATAACACCACCATTGCAATTTTGGGGAGAATCAGAAATACCCTTTTCCTTATTTTATGCAAAATACCCCCTAGAATTGTCTGACTGAAAAGCCTCCAGATTTCCATAGAAAGACTAGAGGGAGCTAAGGGAGGCAGGTGTGATCATCTGAAGGAGTCAATCATTTTGGCAAGGGTATTAAATATTATGGAGCAGGTTTGAAATACAAAGGAGAAGTGGGGGCCCAGGTTGCATTATGGCAGCAGTTTTAGCATACCAGTCTAGGCTCTGGTACGCTGGCTCCTTGGTGCTGCTACCTCAGCTCAAGGTCTCAAAGAAAAAACATACATAATTTTCCAGGTTGCTTGTAGAAGCACAGACACATCAAAAGAAACTTTTAATCTGTTCTGATGTTTGCTACTCCTGGGAGAAGAAAACACTTCATTCAGAGTTAGAAAATACGGCTGGAACCAAGCAGCTTCACTCTGCAGTTCTCCAGAACAATTACTATTGCAGCTTGTTAGACGGTGACCTTAATTTCCAGGAGAAGGAACAACAGTGTAGAAGATTCACGCAGCGCTGTATTGATCTGCCTTACAAATTTGAATTTTCCTTCTCATCACTTCATTTACATTGCCCATGTCTGCTGGTGTCACGAGTCCTGATTTAGGATCCTGTCAAACATACTAATTTGTCACAGATGAGTGATTTAGATCACTTAAAGAATCACCGTCAAAGGTACTAGCAGAAGTGGTTTTAATATGGTGTTGTAAAAGTGCAACTTACAAAGTTTGATGGCAATGTTCACTCTGCTACTTACTACATGGAGGAAACATACAAAGGAAAATCGAGTTAGAATTGAGCTAGACTGATTTACACACAGACCAGAGATGTAAAAGGGTAAGGTAGTCCCGCTGAGTCCCGAGGTTCAGAACGGACCCCCGTGCTTTCTAAACTCCTTCTCAGAGAGGAGTCTAGGTGCAGCTGGATCCAGACTTAGTCCCAGACTTGGTCAACAGTTTATGTCTAAAGGATTATGTATGCAAAGTTTGTAATAATTAATGTTGAGTAACTACATGGCTTGGTAATGTTTCATCAGTATTAATTCAGCATGCTATCAGTCACTTACCAAGGATCTGTTGGGAATAAGGGATCTCTCCACCTTGGGTAAGGAAGGATCTCTTCGTCTCAGGTAAGGAATCTCAAACCTTGAGAGTCGTCCCCGCTCAAGGAGAGATGACGGCCGTGCAGCCACGCTGCCTGGCAGGGAGAGCTCAAAGGCGGCTCTCTGTGGCTGTCCTATTTACGGAATAAAGTGGTTGGCTCGCAGTCAAATTGCATACAATGGGAAAGGTATGCATGAGACTCCTTGTACCCACCACTTCCCTTGTTCCTTGGTAAATGAGCCTTGGAAAAGCCACGTGCTGCTATTCGTGTGTTAACCGCGTGATCGCGTTCCAAGCTCGTAAGCATTGATGCTCCCTGTGTCACTCTGCTCCTTTGTGGGTTTCCTAGAGGAGTTCTTGGCCTCCCTATGGCTCAGGCCTTTACCTCCTTTGGAACCTGTACCAAAATACTGCTGATTTGGTTACGAGGTCGAGTACATACGTCACAGCCAGTGCCTTCATTCATTCATTAATTCATTACCATCCTGTCCAACTTTAAGGAGAACTGACACTGCAGACTGGATTTAATTCACTCAGTGAAGACAGAAAAAAAGCCATCAATCCTTCATAACAGCCACCTTCCCACATTTTAACTCTATTCTAGCACCGTAAATAATTACTGCATGCATCAGCTGAGGGACTTTTTTTTCATTGGATCTTAGTAAGAAACTTGCAATTCAAATACATTCACGAGTATTTAGGAATGTACACAAATCACATATATGCAAATTTAACTACCTCTCCCTTGGCATTCCAGCTTGGGTTTGTAAACTGGCACCAACCACCTGCTTCAAACACTTCAGCAGTACTTGATTGCCTCCTTCCTTTTAGTGAAAGTACTAAACCTAAAGTTTTTAATATCATTAGCTTCATCTAGACATCACTTTTTTTTTTTTTTTGCATTGCATTTTATCTACTTAAAACCACTTAAAATTAACCAACCAAAGACTCTTGGCAGTAGAATTTTAATGAGCAATACCAACTCCTTCCATGTCAATTATTATTAAATTTTTAGGTTATTTTATTTGGTTTTAAAAGCTTGGTTAGGTGGCAAGCTCATTTAACAACACTTCAAATCAGAGCACTTTATTTCAGTTAGAATTAATTACATTCAAGACGACATATCTAACATTATAGAAGGAAAAAGCCCAGATCCAGCAACTAAATGACATTTCTTCATTAAACCAAAATCATTTCATTCTATTCTCTGTCAAAAGGAAAGATATTCCGCATTTACTCTAGGGTGCTTTCATCTGGTATAGTTAAAGAAACAAAGTGAGTTCATATCTTGCTGTTACTACCTGAAGCAATGTAATGCTTGATATGGTCTGCCGGTAAAGAGGCAATGTAATTTTGTGCAAGGTTCTCTTTTTGGAGAGGAAAGGTATTTCTGACAGTGTTGCAAAATATCAAAAGATAATGCCCAATCTAATTTAATGATACTATTGCGTGTTGCCACTGGCCCGGTTGTTCAACAGCAACGTTAGCTATGTCAATGTTCTGGCTGAATTGCCTTATTTGGCCATGAGAAATATTTTCTTTTTTGAAGCATTTATCCTCAGCATAGTTAGAGTCTGACAACACTGATGGTTACAGTAAGTACAACCTTCCACTGATTAAAGCGCCTGCTGTGTCTGAATCAACAGTATGGAGTTTGGGAGGCTTTTCTTTGGTTAAAACCTTTTGGCCAAGAGAGCCACGTAGACCATTCTGGAGGTTCTGCAGCCAACATCATGGCCCCTCTCCCAGCACCAGACCAGACCAGACATACATTTGTGGGCTGGCTGAACACAGAATCCCCCATTACATAGGCAGAGTATTCTTGCTTTGAATGGGTCAAACCAAACACAAATCAGAAAAAAAAAAAAATCTAGAATGCATTCATTTTTACTGCTTCTTAAATGATCATGCACACTGTGGGTCTATTTTCCTGCTCTGTGTATGGTTTGGGAAGTTCCAAGAATTTCTGTAGCCAACTTCAAAACTCAAACCAGGGGAAAAAGTCTGTCAACATTGTCCAACATAAAGGTTTCGGGACCTCAAAGGGTTCAGGATTCAAAAGCTGCTGAACGATGCAGGTACTCAAGCAGTAGGATGACATTTCAAGCCTGCTTACTGCCTTCTACCACATCAGCAGTACTGAATAATCAGGTAATTCTCTGCTAACAGGACTTTTTTTCTGGCAAGTCTAACCATATTTGCAGGTGCAGAAATCAGTGGCCTCCTGGAAGGAAGCTAGCTGGCCCTGGGAATTGATGGGAAGGTTTGATAACAACCTATTCTAACTACCCAATTATTTAAGTGAATGAAGAAAAAACGCTGTAGATTATCAAACTCCACAGATTTTGGTGCAGAGAATAGTCATGGAATAAATAAAAAACATTTTTATATTTTATTTAAAATTCTTTCTGACTTGGGCATTGCCATTCTACCTGACATTAAAATCCACTCTGCATAAACTCTTCCACGGAGGTCACATTTTAATTACAGCAACACTTTTGGTACCCACAGAAGAAACCATATAATCATGTTTTATTAGCTGATATGCAACATTAAATTCCACTGAAGAATCAATTCTGTATAGGAACAGGGCACAATGACAAAATATCAAAGGTCTGACACATCTCATCATGCATATAGCAATGTGGTCCTTACGCTGCACTGCAGCAAGTGATTTATTAATTAATGTACAGAAATGTTACATCTGCTACAGATCATCTTCATTACCCTTCAGTTTCTACAAATGATGTCCTACAGAGATTGCAGAATCAACCACTCCCACCCACATCAGTATTATTAAGAATAATTATTGTTATTATTATTGATATTATATTGATAAAGAATACTACAGACTTTTCAGATCATTTTGATTTCCTTTCACAGAGGAACAGAGCTTACAAGAGCTGACAATTGTGAAAAGCAACAAAATAAAAGGGCATTTTTCTTAATGTATTCCCTTCAATTTTGCTGCTAAAATAAAAATTTGAAATTCAGAGCTCTTGAGCCATTAAGCGTAAGGAGGCCATTTGTTTGGCAGTATTCAGAAGAAGCTTTCTTTTCAGTTTTGAAAACACAGGCTTTTACATATGAACACTAGATTTCACTAGAAAGCCAATTTTTTCTGACACTGTCTTGCTTTTTTGCTTGTGTAGACTTTTTCCCTCTTAATTATCTCAGTCTTTTTGATTATCTTCATTTTGAAGCAATTATCCTTTTATCTTCAAGACCACTGTCCTCCATGCGTGTAGATGGGTAAACCCATCTACTCTCATCAAACTCCACAGGAACTTTACCACAGTTCCATGTTAATTTGAGCTTTTCTTTTTGTTTCCTTCTCCCTTTTTTGTCTTACATTATTGCCTTTTCTCTCCCCATGGCTTGTTTACTCTGTATGTAAGTCTTCCCAACAACTTGTCATTGTTTAGCAAATGTTAAATTGGTGCACTTTATTTTTGACATTACTGATTCTCTAGGTTTTGTTTCTCCCCTGCAGTTGTGGATACCTGTGAATCCGTAAGGAGAGATCTCTCTGATCCACTTTCTGGGATGAGGGCTATACCACCCTTGTACAGCCTAGGGTTCACTCTTCAGAAGGAGACCAGAAAATATAGTTTTCTCAAGAGAAAAAAATTGGGTGCTCTGATTAAGTTGCTCCTTCTTCAGTCAGACTCATCTTCTAGGATCCAAAATAAGCATTTGCATTTAGAAGCCCTACAGTCTGCGGCTTTACTTTAATCAAATAATGGCTGCTTCTGCCATTTGCTTCAACACTAGAAAGTGTTTTACTCCTCAAAAGCTGCCAGAGTATTAATCTGTGCCATTCTGCAAGGGCGGCCTGCAGTCAATTTCCATTCATTGGTTAACACAGGCTCTGTCACTCACTGGGGAATGCACATTTCCAGCCTGTCATACAAATGGGGCAAGGGGGGGAAGAAAATAGTGGAAAAAATATAGTGCCATAACAGAAAATGATGATGCATGACCTGAAGAGATCAAAAAATATAGACTAAAATTGAAAAATCCTTTCAAAGTAGTTGCAATTAACTGAACTTAATTGCTGTATGGCAACACCAGACATCAGCCTTGTGTTAATAATATTGGCTTTCAGTCACCACCAGGAAGGGCATTTTAGCTTATTAATTTCTTCAAATGGATGAATGGTGCAGATTAATCCTTTACATTTTGTTTTATGCTATTAATATTAGTATTAAAATAACGTCTGCGTTAGCCTATTATATGCCATCTATTCCTCTGCTTGAATACTGACAAACCTGGAGCACTATATGACTTCAAGGTGCTACAGAATGAGGAAAAAAAGCCTAATTTGTTCTCAGCTTCACCAGTCCATATGTCACTCAGAAAAAAAAAAATCATATTCAAATAATTTGGGTTAGCCCTGCATTTAAAAACTGTGTGCCTAAAGTCTGCTTTTTTACACCACTCCCAAGACCTACCCTGGCAAGGTGCCCTTGTACAACCCAATGACCATCTTCTCTCACGTGGTAGTACTGCCAGTACAGAAGTGTTTTGAGTTAAGGGAGTAAGAAAGGAATTACATTTATTTGAAAGAGGCTTCAATTATGAACATAGGAAAAAGAGTAACTTAAATATCATGGATCAACACTTAATGAATATGTGTACTAGTGCTAAAAACAGCTTCAATGACGGCTTTTGGAGCTGTTCCTCTAGAAAATACTGCTGTGGTTGTCACTTATCTTGCTTCTGACCGATAAGGCATATCAGAAACCTCTTGTGTTGTTAGAAATCGTTTTGATGATGGCAGTGAAGATAGCTAATTTGGTGGCTGGCACTCTGGTTGGACACTTTGGTTCCAGAAGAGAGAAAGAAGGTGGAAGCTGAACTCTAGGGCGATGACACTCTTGCAGTTTGAACAAATAAACAACATGAGACAAACTGCTCAAATCACTTTTAGAGAAAGGACTTACCTAGAAATGTTCTTCCACAATCTCAAGATTTTAGAACTCCTTGAAGAAAAGAGAAATTTCACCAAAGCATTTCAGAAGCATCTTCAATAAAAGACCAGGCAACCAACAGTTAAACATTTGCAGATCACCCTGGAACTTAATGAACTTCAGGAAAAATACATACATCCCTGCTGAGCTTTCCTGATTGGCATATAAAAGATGTGAGAAAATGCTATATTTCAGGAATCCAAACTTAAAATACTACCTTGTAAGGAAACACACTTCAGCTCTGTCCTGGATTCGGCTGGGATAGAGTTAATTTTCTTTCTAGTAGCTGGTATAGTGTTATGTTTTGGATTTAGCAAGAGAAGAATGTTGATACACGATTATTTCAGTTGTTGCTCAGTAGGGTTTATACCCAGTCAAGGGTTTTTCAGCTTCTCATGCCCAGCCAGCAAGAAGGCTGGAGGGGCACAAGGAGTTGGGAGCGGACACAGCCAGGGCAGCTGACCCAAACTGGCCAGAGGGGTATTCCATACCATGTGATGACATGTCCAGTATATAAACTGGGGGGAGTTGGTCTGGGGGGGATCGCTACTCGGGAACTAACTGGGCATTGGTCAGTGGGTGGTGAGCAATTGCATTGTGCATCACTTGTTTTGTATATTCCTATCCTTTTATTATTATTGTCATTTAATTATTATTATTATTAATTATTATTAGTTTCTTCCTTTCTGTTCTATTAAACTGTTCTTATCTCAACCTACAAGTTTTACTTTTTTTCCCGATTCTCCCCCAGATCCCACTGCAGGCGGGAAGTGAGTGAGTGGCTGTGTGGGGCTTAGTTGCTGGCTGGGGTTAAACCACAAGGAGCTCACAATATAAAAAACTCTGCCATGTCATCAATTACTATTTATTAACCTAAACATATATGTAAATACACAGACCATCTCTCTTTGCTGCAGCATAATATTGCACCTTAATATTTTGGGTGATTTCTGGTAACTCCTGCTCTGAAACCATGCGAATAACCACGATCTCCCTTTTATCATCTAGCCTTCCTAGTTGCAAAGAAAACCTGGAAAATCCGTGAGTGCTTAAGTAGCTAGGGAACAATTAGAAATTAATACATTTATTATTTTTAAGTCCTCATTTTTAAGACATCCTTAAAATGATTGGGATTCTGATCAACGAGTTCTGAATACCTGGCTGAATTAACCATACCTTAGACACACCTTCACATAGCAATAGAGAACAATGATTTAAGATGTTATCGCTCCTATCTGCCACATGTTTTATTTCAGCAGGACAGTAGGCAGTAGAAAAGATATATGATCACTGCTTTAGCAAAGTCGAACACCTCAGAGGACAACTCAGGCCACCAGACTTTGCACAGAAATGATTGACAAGTGCCCGCATGGCCACAGAACGCGCTGCAGGCACAATAAGCGCCATCAGAGGAACAGGAACGAGCAGCTGCAGGGCACAAGTGTCAGAAAGCACCTCTTCCCTTTGCTGTGGTGACGCGGTCGTAAGCCCAAAGAAAAGCACGAAAGCATGCACAGAAATAAAAGCAGGGTACCAGAATTTGCATGAGGTTTGTTTATCCTGGTGCTGACCTGCTCATCATTAGCTTGCTTAAGGGTATAGAAAACAATATTCAGAAGGCGGCTCATTTCTGAGAATAATGTGGTTATATATGCTCCTCCAGCTAATGAGATTCCTGTTTAATGCCATGTACTGTACCATCATAACTACATGGTGCTAAGCAAGTCTGCATCGCTGAATGCTGATAAAGGAAGCAGTGGAAATTTTAGCCTCCGAACCTGTGCTGAGCAATCTCACTGCTCCGAGCTGCACTTCAGTGCTGGACAATAAAGCTGCTTCTGCAATCACTGACTGCACGATTCAAAAAAGTTTATTAGAAAACATTTAATACCTCCTTAGGTATTTATACTGCCATTTTCAGTCAGCTTGGTAACACTGATTTCCCAGTGCAGCAGAACAAGAGTCATTTTGCTCCAATAAGCTCTCTGTAGGAACTGAAAATAAGACACCAAGAGGTGTGAAGAGCTCATCAATACAGATAGCACGACTTCCATGATAGGATCAAACAGTTGCATATAGCGGGTATGAGAAACTCTGCCAATGTCTGCATGTCTTCAGCATCACTGCCACAAGCCGTCAGTCACTGACTCTGTTTTGAAGTGTTTCCCATGAATGTAATTAACTGTAATGATGGTTGATAAGGTTGGACGCCTAACTGTCACCATCTAAAAGTCAGGCATCTGGTCTAAGGTATGCATTTCTGCTCTTAAATTCAGTAAAATGACATCTGAAAGCAGGCCATCCCATTTAGCTGAGACTCTTATCTTAGGGATGGCAGGAATTGCCCGCAGGAGGTGCATATCCCTCTCCATTGCCTCTAAGGAAAGTCTTGTTAAGTGGGCTAGACATTACACATCTTTCTCATTCTTCTAGGATTATTTAATTCATGATTATGGATTGGCTTACTTGCTTGTTTTTGAATCTTCAAGCTTGGTGACTTGCTATGGGGTTTTTTTTGAAAGGAACATATTTATGGTGGCCTTTACTTTGGAAATCCACAGTTAAATTTTGCTGAAATTGAATATAATGATGTCCTTCAATAATGGGAAACACTTTCTCTAATAGATAGCAATGAAATGTGACTTAAGAGGCTGCTGAAAATACAGGGACTGAAAAATGGTTGCAATTAGTTGAACTTCATTGCTGTGTGAACACTATTATTATCTATGTATTATTATTATTTTGATTTTACATCAAGGCTAAATAAAACTTACTAAGGCAATGAGGAAACAGGTGAAAGGAATGCTTGACTATAACAATCAGCTTAACAGTGAGATGAAAAGTAATACAAAAATTTGGGTTAGAAAGTTCAAAATAAGAATTACGAACTCATATTCTGTCACACAAAAGAACAGTTCTGCACCACTGTCACGTTTCAAGAATCGTAACTCAGCCACAAGAAACCTGCCCAAGTCTGACATAGGTTTAAAATGCAGAGGCATTATTTCACAGCATGACTTGAAATTTGGTAAACTCAGACGCAATCTGTCATGTTCCTTCTTGTCATAGACATTTTTGCTGGGACTTCATAAGCATGATGAATGCTTGAAGGGTAATGAAAGGGAAGATTTACTTTGTAGCCACTCCAATTTAGACTTGAGTTAGTACATTCTCAAAACCAGTGTATTTTCAGTAGGTTGGAAGTATAAGCTATACAAGAAACACCCCCAACTCCCTTCTCATCTTCTCTTTAGTCCTCATAAATGCTTCTTTTCACCCTAGCAAACTTGGGATTTCCTCTCCCAGATAAATTGCTACAGCTTATATATGTGTTTACCAAAGCTGGATAACAGACTGGCATTAACGTACGCTATGCAAAAGGGAGTGTAAGTACAGAAGTACAAGTGAAGATCTTTGTCCATGCCCTCTCTACGACAAGAAGGAGGTTGTGAGAAGGGAACCCTGCAGACCCCAAGCAGACAACAGCTCTCTGGCCAGGACAGTTGGCCAGTGCAGTGAACATCCCAGTGACTATGGCTCTGCCTGCCCACAGCTCATGGGTGCTCCATCCTACAAAGCTTAGCCCAAACAGGTTGTGGCTTGGCTTCTCTTCATGCTGAAATAGCTCTCAGTTGTGGATAAAGGTACCTAGCTGAAAACTGGGCACGTGGTTGGAGTTTGGTGCAAGAGAACAAATTCTCCCAATCAGAATTTCACTGGACAGATAAGCTCGATGGAAAAACAACCTCCTGAAATGCTAATATACCCATTACATCTCTGCGTTCCCTTCATAGTGTAACCAAAATGTACAGGAATCAGCTATGACTTTTCATATGGTTTGTGTCCTCTCCAACTGTGCTCTCTATGATGTGTGCTTGAAAACCAATAGTTGCTGTCACCTATAAAATAAAACTTGAGTTTTTCAGAAGTTAAAAGTCATTCATTTTACTAAGTCTAGTTTTGCCTTTGTTTGTTTTATAGTTATGATTCCATCTTGAAAGATACAAGCTTTGAAAAGTTCAGCTAATCTGTTTTCAACCAGATATCATAGTTTTTCTTTGGAAACCCACTGCCTTGTTGTGACTTGCCAATGAAATAATGTGTGATACTCCTTCTTCATAACATAAAATATTAACATGGACTGTTTATCATTACAGTCTGTCTTCTGCCTAATGGCACCCAGATGAGTGAGGGCTCCCTATCTAGACATGAAAAAAATCGAGGTTTTTCTGTGACTTTGCTTCTTTAAGTGGTCCCAATAGTCTTGCTGTGAAATTAGAAACTATAGATCTAGTAAGAAGCTCAATTTTAAGTCCAGCTTCTTCCGCTTGTAAAGAAATTAAAATAATATTAGCTTATGGTTTCCTAAATCAAATGGCTACAGAAGTTATGCTATTATTTAAGGTGTCCCCATGCTGACATCTGGAAGATAGTGAAGCTGAGGACTCCCAGCAGTGCTCTCACAAGGTAGTAACCCACCAATTTTTTGCAGGTTTTTTTTTTTTATAAGTTTGCATTTGACCTAGCACTAACTGGTATTGTCTCTTTTTTTTTACGCTGAATTTTACATAAAAGTTTTCCTCATGACACCTTAAAGCAATTTACAAAGGATACCAGGATCAATATCTCTATTTTTACAGATATAGAAAATTAAGGCATAAGTTACCTGGGCTGTGTAATTGAGCAGCCCAAGGCTGACCCAGGCTACCCGAGCATTTGAGATCTGGTTAGCCAAACCTGGAAAACAGAGTTAGCAATGTTACAAATTACCACCCCTTGGCTGGAAATCCGCACCTCTCACCTGAGGCACTGTATCTGTCTGTACTCTGCCCACAGCCCATTGCCATACCTGATAAAACAGCTTAACTAGCTGGCACTGAAGAAGGCTGGGACTGGGAGAGTCATAACTTCCAGGTGAAGAGGCAGAAGCTTGATTAAAGGCAGTAACTCCATGGCTGGGGGCTTCTTGGACACTCTGTCCCCAGGTCTGCCCTGGCAGGGATAGCACAGTGCACCTGCAGCTCCCTGGCATTTTTTTTCTATTAAAACTGCAAGTTCTGGTGCATCTTTTAGGTTGCAGGCAGCCTCCTGGGTAAGGACAAATCCCCTCCCTTTCCTAGCCAGGCTCTTCTGGCAAGATTCAGCTCCGGGCACATAAATGCAGGTGTCTACGTGTTAAGTTAGCTCCCGATACAGCCAGCGAAGAAAAGACAGTCAGTGGAGCCTAGGCTGCAGGCCACCTTTTCAGATGGATTTAACTGCTTCAATTTAGCCTTCTGGTGCCATCCGAGATGCCCTTGGGTATCTGCCTTGCCTCCAGCAGCCACTACAGGAGACCTGAGGTCCCGTGTAGATCCTGTGACTTATCTGACAGCCCCATCGAGATGTCTAGGTTCCTCAAAGGCATTGTAAATGACATCTGAATCATGCCCTCGGTTTCCTTTGGCGAGAACTGAATCATTCTCTAGGATCCCCTAACTGCTGACTGGCTCTCAAACAACTAGCATGGGAGTCCCAGCACCCCGCTTATATGCAAACGCCACACGAAACCCAGCTTTCTTCTGCCTTCTCTAACTCTCACTGCTCTGTTATCTTTACTGAGCCACATACTTGGACTTTGTTTAATTTATTCTCCTGCTCTGCCAGTTAAGAGTCAAATATGGCTGCTTTATTTTGAAAGAAATTTCAAGCTCCTTGCAAATTTTTCTTCCAAAGGTTAACAGGACCTGTTAGAAGCTGTGCCAATAGCTTGACAGGACTTCATTTACGAAGTCTCCACATTTTCTTCTCAGATAAAGGCTCTGTCTCCTGGTCTCTTGGTTCAAGAGGTCTACATCTTCTGCTGAGCTATAAAAGTCTGCTTTCCAAGCCTAATGCTTTTAACTCCCACCTTTTCTTTTTCAAATGAAAAGATAAAAATCTTTGTAGTGTCTGTAGGAGGTTGGGTTTTTTTCTGTTTCACATTCAGTAAGTTTATGTGGCTGCTTTCCATCCCCTGTTCCTCTGTCAGGATGCTATTGCCTACATCACTGCCTAAGTCTTTGTTTGAAACACTGAAGGAAATGCAGCATGGGACCCATATCACCATTTTTGCCCATCCTGACATAAAGGCTTAGCTCCATGGCAGAGTACTGAACACAGGACCTGGGACTGTTTTACTGCAGTTGGACAACCAGGGCTGAGGCAGAGCCAAGAGGTGTTGATGTTGATGGTCTCTCTCACCTGTAGGTTGAGTGGTTTTCTCCTGACAAACTCTGCAAAGGTTCAGCAAGGTTTTTTTATTTGTTTGGTTGTCAGCTAAGTCATTTACTTTCCTTAATTTGGAAGCAATGTTTTCTTCCCTGACTGTCCTTACTGCCTGTCAGCAGCAGAAGACCTGGAAACAGATCACCAGGAAAGCATGGTGAGTTATTGGCATAGGTGCTATGTCCCAGGCCCCATAAGTATTGATGCACCTAAGCACATCTAAGAGTCCAAGACTCATGCTCAGTCCTTGATCTCTGATTCTGAATTCTGAGATTACATCAAGATCACAGCTTTCATTAAAAAAAAAAAAAAAAAAAAAAGCAAATACACAAAAGGTGGTTTAGTCACTTCAGGTTCAAGGGAGAGTTTGGACACATAATCCCCATGTAATCAGTGCAGGAATCCAAGTGAGGGCAAAAGCACGTCAAACCTCCAGCTAGAGAGAACACCAAAAGGAGAGGAGGAGGCACCATCCTGCCTCTCCTCCTACATCCAGCTCCTGCATGTGGGTAGGATTTCTGAAAACAAAAAATTGACCCTTATAACTGGGAAAGCATCCTTCCTGCTCAACCTTTTCAGCTCTGAAGTGAAAGCCCCACAGTGGCGATGGCAGCACCACTACGGCACTGCAGAGCTGCTCTTCTCTCTCTGTAGGGAGAGAGGACCTCTACTACACCTTTCCTGGGGGAAACAGGCACCTTTGTCTCTGGAAGAGGCAACTCTGGTACCCAGAGCCCCTAGGGCCACTTGACTTGCTCCTGAGCTGAATTACAAGGTCTGGGGAGGAGCAAAGAGATTTTGTACTCAGAAGGAGATTTTAAAGTTAGCTAAGAAGCTAGCAGCGCTTGCTCTCCAGCAGAAGCAACCTCCCCTTTCCCTCTTGAGTACCACATGTCCCCTGCTACCAATTCTGCTATTTCCAGAGGACAGAGCACCTTAAAAGCACCTCTGTCACTCTGTAAGAGGAAAGGGGTTGTATGGGGGGTTTTGGACAGAGGGAGATCTGAAGAGTCAGATCGGATCAGGGCACGTGGGGTTGTGACTACACCCCTGGTTACTTCTCCCTCCCTTCTCACGGAGGAGGGAGGGATTTTGAAAAAAATCCCTCTGGATGTGACTTGCATCATCCATCATCCATGTGACAACCCATCATCCTTAAGCTCATAAAAGAGTATTCAGAAAGCTTCCACTATTTCATGTATTTCTTATGAGTGGGTTGGCTTTCTGGGAACAATGTGACTTCAGTTAGAGGTCTTTAATTCCAGCATCAACAGATCTTCCTTTAAAATCATTGGACGTACTCCTTGTGATTTTTGGACCTGTAACCTGCGCCATATTTTTTATTCTTCCCTCACCAAAGAGATTGGTAAGATCTGACTCTGTGGCCAGAGGTGGGAATTCAGAGTTTAACAGTAGGTTGAGTTTCCTGTGATATACCCTGTATGAGCCCTGTCATTGTTCATAATTATTGCTCAACACAATTTACAAGAGAAATTACAGTAATCTACATTTCCTCTAAAATTATTATCATTCTGCTATGGCACTAAAATTCAGCTGCCCTCAAGAAACGTTTCAATAGGAGCCTCCATATATAATACATGTGTTCAATTTATTATTAATGCACTTCAATCTGAATCACAAATTCAACATGATGTCTGAATTTTTTCATACTCATTCCATTCTGTGTCAGCTTTTATAACATGTTCATCACCATAGCATCTGAGCAACAGACCCATAGTGCATTAAGCAACAGACTTAAAAATCAGTCACACACTGTTTAGCTTCTCAGCTTTGCCCCAGAGGTAGAAGCCTGGACCATGTAGAACATTCAGTTCTGATAGGGTTTTTATTTAGTTTGGTCTGATGCAGGTTTTCTTTTAATATATTTCTATTTGAGCCAGTCAAAGCAACGGCTTTTACCATCGGAGTACGTGATAGCCAGGTTAGTGACGGTCCTCAGTTCCCGCACAATTAGTTCCACGGTCTCGGCTCAGCCATCAAGAAAAGTCCATGCCCCCGACAGACAAACCTCACCTCGCCTCTGTGACAGAGAAAGCACCAGTCGTCACTTGACAGTTATCACCTTTGGTCTTGATCCCAGCACGTCAGGACATTTTGTAGATATTCTGGGCCCAGGTTCAAAATAAAGATTAAAGTCTAGTAATTAGCTACAAGTCCCATGACTTAACCTCATCTGCATGCTAAGCGGTGGCAGTGGTACCCTGTGCCTGGATGCAGCGCAGGACTGATAGAGCAGCGAGTCAACTGGGCGCTGCTCACGTGTTAGTGGTTAGCCTCAGGTTACCCATTGGCCAGGAGATACTGGGGCAAATCCACAGGTGAGGGATCCTGCAGTGATGACACAGTGTCCCAAATCTGATCCCTCCATATACAGCCCCCAGAGAGATGCAGGGCATCGTTAGCACCCGGCCCGCATGCCTCTTTCAGACAGCAGAGCATCATCTCATGGGGACGCAGACTGCATCAGGCTAATACCAGTGCTCGAGTGTCTTTCATCTGATGAGCCAGCATCAGACATTTTTGGCTGGAAAGTTAAGCTTTCTCACCAGGCAAAACTGTTTCCAAAGCTCCTTGGGTCCCTTCCCAGCACTACCCATTTGCTCCCATGGAGAGGAGTTTTAATAACCCTGTTACCTCCTGGTGAGGGTAACGACGGTGCCGCTGGACGTGCAGAGCCAGGGGGACCGTTAAGCTCAGATCCACCTGCCGATCACTGGGATTGCAACAAGCCTCTTTGGGAAGCTGAGAAATGGGAAAGTGAAGCCAGAAGCAACCCAGATGCCGCACACTGTTATTTCCCTGTGCAGAAATCTAAGGAGCTACAGGGAAGTGTAGACTTTAGAAGTGGTTAGCTCTTTCCAGGAGCACAGGGTATTTTGCTGTCAATGTAAATATTCCATTTACAACTGTCATCTTGTTATCCAGCCCCTGTATGTTGTTCAAAAGGCACCCCTCAGTATACTTCCTCAGGCAGTCAGTAAAATGCTAAAAATCCCACAAGTCAAGTTATGATTTGCTACAAAAGCACAGACACTATGTGCTATGCACCAGCTGGAAGAAGGCCATGAGTACATCAGAGCACCCCTTTTGAAGTTCTTTGAGAACATGAATGGCAAGCTAGTAACGCAATGATGCTACTGAACAACTTCGCATCCAACCATGGCAAATGTGAGATTGCTTTACTTGAAAGGAACAATCTAGCCAAATTATCTTTCAAACCCCTGAAAAGAAAAAAAAATCTTTCATGTGAGCAAGCATTTCAGAAGAATGTGGCTGAGCCAAATAATCATCATTCTGACATTCATAAAACCCACTTTAAATAAAGACCTCAGTGCATATTACAATATTAATGCTGCTATAAGAGCTGGGGAACAGGCTGAGCCTAACATCTCCCAGCAAGTCAGAAGCAAACCTGGGAAGACAATTCAAGCACTCTGACTTGCAGGCTTTCTGTCCACCTCCCCCTCTAAAGACCTGTGTTGCCATCCCTGCAGTATCTCCCCGGGCGTCACAAACCGTGCTGCAATCCCCAGAAACCAAAGAGAGGAGAAAAGAGCAGTTTGCACCCCAGGAGCCTGATCCTGCAAAGCAGAAGGGTGTATCGCGCTCTGCATAGGCGAGCCCACCAAAGGCCAGCCAGGTTGTATCTGCCTACAGGACAGACACCTCAAGGGACCAAGTCCTTGCCTGCATAACCTGAGCCAAGATCTCACCTGAGGCAAGGCATCCTGAACAGATTGGAAATCAAACTGAGAAGGGAGGAAAGAAGGAGAAAACTCTGTCAGTGAGATGATAATATATTTATTGCAGTGGATTGAGAGGGGGTATACAGGAAAGCAGGTCTTGGTCAACTGATATTTGATAAATGCTGGATAAACCAGCAAATTTTAAGACGCTGTATTCCACGAACAGGGTTTAATTCAGAAGGGCACTCTGTACCAGGTGGAGAAAGCACAGAAACAGCTCTTAGCTGCTGTAGAAACGAAGTTTATAAGGAAAGAGATGGATCAGTGATCACAGCAGCAAGCCTGAGACCCCATGAGTTTCCCTTATGCCTGTCTGCGAGTTACATGCTTTCCATGTCTGTGGGTCCCTTGTGCCAGCCAGCCAGCCATTCCCCAAAATAGGCCAGCCTGCTGATCACTTCTTTCCTCCAAGCTGAACTCCTGTTCATGAAAGCCAGCTGTCACTCAGGTGTTCCTATTAAATTTGTAGTTCAGAGTGGTCTGAGTGTTTTAAAAATTTACCAATGCTCCATTTGTGTGAAATAGCTCGATGATATTCTAAGGAATTATATTGTAGTTTATAAATATTTGATTAATGTGGTTGCTAAAATATTACCTTACCAGCTTTTCTCCACGCTACGCCCATATCGAGGGTTTAAGATCAAAATATATGGAGGTTGCAAGGCCCTGCTTTAGAGAGCATAATCTGGGGAGAAGGAAACTCGGGGAAGGCTGAGGGGATGGGGGCTCAAGGAGATGGGGGACCCACCTCCACGTGCACAGAGACGTCTTATTGTCCTCGAGATCCGACAACCGTACCTCCGTCCCCAAACCTGAGCAGGCGAAGCCATTCGTTGCCAAACTGGGGAAGGGCTGGAACCTCCCGGCTGCCGATCCAAGACAGGGAAAGCAGCTGGCGTGCGAGCATCTACTGCCGGTGCTGGGAAAGGAGAGCCCTTCGGGGTTCGGCATCGCGACGCGGCGGCTCGGAGGCTCGGGGAGTGGGACGTAAGCGCTGACAGTGGAGGGGGCAAGTCAGGTGAGCGCCCGGGTCCTTTCGTACGCTGAGCTGAAGGCGAGACCGCAGACGGGTACGGAACGACGCCCCGGAGCAGCGGGTTTTGCAATCCATGGATAAAGGTATGAAAGGAAAAAATCTCGTTGGACAAAACAGTACATATAACTATGTTAACGAATAACCCAAAGATGTGCAGTCTCCAGAGCCATTTAACATTTAATGCTGCTATTTCCAGGTTAATTTATGCTCGGCTTTTTTTTTTTTTTCTGTCTGATTATTAGTAAGCAGAAGCGACAGTCGCCCTTGAAAGAGAGATGCAGTTTGAAGCTGCCAGAATTTTCCTGAACTGATTAAACATTTCCAGCAGATTTTTGTGAATGATCAGAAGGAGCTGAGTCACCTTATTGAAGAATTAGAAAAGGAAGCAATCTTTAAGCAATATCTCACAGCAATACCTTACAAGATCTTTATCTGCTCAAAGGGCGTTATTTTGTAGTCTAGATTTTGATCATAATGGCGATTCACTAAGACACTTAAAAACGTGTTTTAAGTGCATCTAAAGTCAAAGGGTCTTGCATAAGTGCATGCATTCAAGTGTACCTAAGTACTCTGCTGGAAAGGGATCATTTCTCAGAATGAAGATTTTAGGTCTTAGCCCTGACATTCATCTGGGTGGTCTGCAATCATGACCGAGGGTTTCTGGCAGAAACATGCACTTACACACTCAATCTCAGAAACAGTTTGCCTCAAGTCAGAGCTAGTTAAGTGATGGACATGCCAAAACTCTAAGATAAAGGATGAAGCAGACAACTTCCAGATGCTTTGGCTGTGAGTAACTGATGAACAATACAGGGTCAGGAGTTCTGTGGACAAAGACAAAATCCTTAGTGGAAAAATGTAGAGGTTAAAAATTGCCCTAAAAGATTAAAATCTCTGGTGCCTTCACTAGAGTGGATGTTGCCCAGGTGAGGAAGGCTGCCAAAGACTCGAGAGAACCGAGTCTTTTGGGGCTGATCCTCTTGCCCAGATCACCAGCATAAGAGCAATTACTAGGCAGAGGTTTTTGGTGGACTTGGGATGAATATCCAAGCAAGAGCTCAAAAAGTTGAAGGAGTCCTGAAGATTTATAACAACAGAAGACCATGATGATGGCACAAGAAGTGATAGCAAGAGGCTGTATAAATTATATCAGGTGCTGGAGGAAATGTAACTGCATAATGCCAGCCCCCTGAACAGGTTAATCAAGCCATGCTGACCAATTTTATTAGATCTTGTGAGTGCCAGATAGACCCTTTAACACCAACATGTGCTTTATAGATGTACTCTAAGCTCTCCGTGAAGAGCCAGGCAACTTTCACAACACTGCGAGTAAAACTGGAGATCAGCATCCTCCTGGGTACTTAAACACACAGATAACAAAGGCCTTTGCTGATCATATTAAAAATGCTTAGGCACTTTCTAGGAGACCAGTATAACTGGGAAATGACCAAAGCATTGCTGATTCCGAAGGGTAGGACCAACTCCTGCACCTCCAGACTGGAGTGAGTGGGAGAGGGGCTGGGTGGTCAGACACCCATACTTCGAGTGCAGCAAACAAGGACCAGCACAGGACTCCGCCTGTTCTGTCCGATGAAAAGTGTGCCAGAGCTCAGACAAAAAGTGCAGCTAAGGATGAGGCCCGGCAGAAGGAAATTAAAGCAATTAGCACGCCCATTAAATGCTACCTTGGGCATGTTCTCAGCCCCTTGTCTCAGTGAGAGGCAGAGCTCTCAGCAGTGGAATTTTTTTGATTTTTTTTTTCTAGAAACAGAATAGTGCATCATTCCGAAATGCTTACAGAAAAATACATTTAAAAGGCTGTGTGAGAGTCATTCAGGGACTGAAAAATTTCAGAGGGGAACAAGAGACATTTTAGATTGACCTCAGATGAACTGTGGCATTATGGAAAGTCTGAAGGTTTGTCACATGTGCCAAAATACAAGACATGTCAAGTGAAACAGCCCATGTTGGTGGTACAGAAAAGGCAAAAACTTGCTGCCTGGAGCAAAGTAAGCATCAGTTTGTTTAACTTGGTGAAAAAAATACTTCTTGTTTAGCTATATTTTTAAAAACTAGCAGAATTTCCTTTCCAGATCTAGATGTATGCTGTCAAATATTTTACATGAGTCATCACTTATTTTTTAATGCATTTATTAGAGTCATACCCATAAGAGTTTTTTGGATTTGCTTTAAACAAACACTTCTGTCATTGAACCTTACTGGCACCTCAGTTTAATTTGAGTGAAACCCATCTTTGTGCAGACCATGATATGAATTCAACGCACTATTTCAATCACCACAATAAGAACAAGCAAGTTTTCGGATAGCGAATGTTTACTGCACTGGCCTTTGAAGTAAAATGCAAAGTTGTGGATGCACATGACTGTAAAAGAACAAACTTTTAATTCACGCATAGTAATGTTTATTCCAGAAATGCTAGTCCACTGAGGGATGTGATTGTTATAATCAATCACAGATAACCACAGACAGATGAAACATAGATCACTCACAGACCCCATGGACTCCACGCTCACAATAAGCCACATTCAGGTCTGTTTTCTTATCTTAGATAGTATTCCCAAATGCTATCAATATGAACATTTTTGGAGCAGGAGCAATCTTACAAGAAGAGAATAATAAGAATTTGGTCCAGAATATATGCCTAAGATTTCATCCATAGACCTTAAATAGATTAAAAAATATGTATCTATAATTTTTCCCCCAGACCCAGTCCAGGAAATTGTTTTCTATATCTGTTTATATCCTCAAAAGCAATATGAAAAGCTAAACTTTCAAGCTGAATTTTTAGTCCTGAATTATTAGCTTTTCATTTACTCCTTCACTGTTTTTCACTTTCAGAGCTGGACAAGTAATCTAGATTTCCTTTCATAGTTACATTTCTAGGACATTAATCTTTTCAGGGGCAGACTTTGGATGAGTGGGTTACAGTAAAACTTTGAGACTCAGCATGTTTTTGTTCTCTTGCATCTTTGCTGTTTTTTTCCTGCTCTGCACAAACATACGTTCATACTTCAAAGATGCCTGCTCTTGGCACGCTGTATATTAACCGGTGCCTTCTGATGTCTGCACATGACAGTATTCACTAATGCTTTTTCCTGCAATTCTATATTTCTTAATCTTCAGCTCCAGTCTCTATTTACTAGATATTTACTTCATCTGGCATTAGTGTTCTTCATACCTTTGCAATTTCACAAGAAAATTTCACTGGACCACGCTGGTTTGAAAATGTGAAAGCAGCTGCCATTTTGATGCTGTTTTGAGGAAAAGAACAAAAATGTGCTTGAGGCCAACCTGCAAGCCGGTGTGCACTTTCAGGTGAGTTTTCTGGAAAAGTCACATTTCTAAACATACCTTGCTGCTGGTGAGGAATATGTGAAACGTGGGCAGAAGCTCAAAGGCTGCATATAAAGCAATATGCAGCATTCGCAGCCCCTCCGTCTGACTGATTCTATCAAAGTCACTTCTTTTACTCTTCTTCTGGTGGCCAAGAGAGTTACACCTGTATAAGGTCTCCATGCTGAGGGGCAGAGTGAGACATAAAAACACATAAACTGAAGAAGGGTTATCGTCCTTCTACTTCTCTTTATTTCTTAGTTGTTCCTCCCGCAATTCAACTTTGCTCTGACCATGAGTATGATGGCAACAATCTGGATCTTCTCACATCCGCAGGTAGAGGCCAAAGAGGGACGTGAACCATGGGCATCCGACGTCAAAGGTGGGGACGCTGTCTGGGTGGACCTAGATCTGATGTAAGTTATACCGGTCCCCAAGGTTTGTAGTCGATGGGCCAGTGTCAGCTCTCTACACTGGCCATGAGCCAGTGTTTTCTGGTTTTCTTTTTGTCAAACTGTAAATGAACTCTTGATGTAGCCAGTTTGCATCAGACATTGTTTATAAAGTTCTGAGAACAAGCTGCACTGAGGTTTGGGCAAGGTCGACAGAAAAGCAAATCTTTCTCATTTTTTTCATAGCTGGAGGGCTGGGGTTTTTCTTTTTCTTTTTATCCCCCAGAGTACATAGGCAGGTATGTTAACATTGCTCCATGATGTCCTGACGGGGAGCAGCCCCACATATGGCTGACTTGGGCTCTTTATTCTGCCCTGCCAAGTGCCCCGCTCACCTTTCATCCCTCCTGTCACCGTGCGGTGGGCAAACATCGTGTGCTCTCTAGTCCTCATACTGCTTTCGTCAGCGGATTTCAATTCCTTAGTTTGAAACTGTGCTCCTACTCCCGCATGGCGGGAAGAAATGTCTTCCCTAAAAAAAAAGACTAGCTAGGATGTGAATAGAAGAACATATGAGACGTTCAGTATTCATGTCAATTAGGAGTGTTTGAACAGTGTTTATAGCAGTTAGGGTTATTTGAATATTTTCATGACTACTGGGTGGTTTTTTGCAAAAATGTTTGTGTGTGTCACACATTTGCAGCAGAAGAGCTCATCTCTCTGCAGCCCTCACTGCTCAGATTCAGCCTGTGCAGAGAGTCGGCGTGACAAGCGGGAGTGTTAAAATAGGTTAAAATAGGTTAAAATAGGACCGATGCACAGTTAAAATAGGACTGATGTATGGGGCACTGTGCTGTTCCTCTTCGGAATGGTGCACGTGTCCCAGCCGATGAGTCAAGGCTACCACGTCAGCAACAGCTTACCTAGAAGCTAAAGCAGATTCAGCAAATATTTATGATATTTATGACAGCTGATCGGAGTCTCAATGGAAAGGGCCAATACATACAGCATCTGAAAATAACTCTGCTGAAATGGAAGTTCGATGAGGACTTTTTGTGCAACATACTACTTTCAGCTTGCCATCACAGCTTGTTAAAAATAGTTCATGTTAATACCACCTTATAACGGCTTTCACTAAGTGTTTGCTACACGAGGGAGGAAAGCAAAAAGGTTAAGAACCCTTAAGTCTGGACACCACCCACACAACATGGTTGCTGCCATAGCCTCTTTCATTATTGCCTGGTAATGCATTATGTTATCACTTCTTTACATGCCAGCAGTTAAAAATCAGTGTTGGGGAAATCTGTATCTCTCCAGTGTCTAGCAGTCTCTGTACTTCACAAGAGAAAGACATATCTTTTAATAGTGTCATATATTAAAACAAAGTAAAAGAGAATTCTTTTTCTAGTTTTTGTTTAGATGGGGAAAAAAATTAACTCAGTGTGATCAAGATGACAAAAATACAGTATCGGTCATTTGGGATGATTACTGAAAAGGGTTACTTTTGTTATTATTGTAGTTAGATTGTTTGTAAATAGGAATCTTTCTGACAAAAGACTCAGGAGACGAAAACTAAGGAAGTGCGCTAATGGATATCCATTAGATTACAGGAATATTGTTTCCTTCAGTTATTTTTGCTGGGATTTCCTTGTCAACATATTTTTTTGGACAACCATTGTATTAAACAGTGTTCCAAAGCTACACAGTACTGCTTTGCAAGTATAGCTTTTCTTCATCCTTGTTCCTTTTTCCCCAGAAAAAAAAGAAAGTACTGGTAAATCCATTTGTAATCCAGGTCTGCAGAGGAGAACTTCCAAAGGCGGAATGCATTTGTCCGAATTAAAGCTGGTGGCAGGTTGTGAAGTGCCCATATGCCGAGGGACTGGAGTCTGTGGGGACGCTGCCCAAGAGCCAACGTGTTGAGAGAGCATGTCCTGAACTGCAAACGCCTTTTCCCCAGAGGGAGGGGATATCTCCTGCCATGGCTTCGCTGGCCGGGGGCACCGAGCAGTCTAATTTGGCGGTGCCAGCTGCCAGGCAGGGTTGTGTCTTCCCTGTGCATTCCAGGCAGCTGCGTACAACGCGCTGGAAACCACTGGCACAACACTCGAGCCCAGATATAGCTCTAAAAATTCAGTGCTAAGCTCTGAAATGTGCGGTCCATTTGCTTACGTATTGCTCGCTGACTCACACTCACAATGCTCGCTGCGTTCATTGTCTGATGAGAAGGATAAAATTCCCTTTCGGGGGGGGGTACAGAGGTTTATTTTATTGCATGCTGGTGCAGCATGTGGGAGGAATTAGCTGTCTCTGGAGCTCCTGACCCTGGCAGTGCCTCAGCACTCGCGGCCCCGCTGCAGCCTTCTCACCCGTAGCTCGGCGTGTGGCAACGTCGGAGAGGTTATCAGCCATCCTCCCGAGTGACCAAAGAGAGTAGCGGCTTCTTCACAGCAGTTGTGTTTGATGTGCATACAAGGAAGGGCTTTTTCCAGCTACATCTTATCCTCTTTTACCTCCAGGCTCAGCAAAAGGCTGAGAGTACCATTTACCCGAGTCCCAGCTTCCCCCTGCAGAGTACCTTGTACACAGAGCACCTTTCAGAAGTGGATGAATAATATTATCCCTGGTTTTGTGGGTTTTTTTAAAGAAGGAAACAGAGGCCGAGTCACTCAGCATTTAAGCTAAGACAACGCAATAATTTACTGGTCAAGGTTGGACTAACAGAGCTCTGGTTCCCATGTCTGGAGAAGATCCATTCAATCTGCCAGATCCAGAAGCATTTAGGAGCCTACACCCGTTGATTTTAGTGAATCCCAGGGTCCTAAATGCTAGCCTCTTGGCTTTTAGCCATTGGTCCCTGCTGTTTCTTTTTCCCTGGCTAAAGAACAGAACAGCCTGATGTTTTCACCCGAGAGCTCCTGTGGACCAGCAGCGGGGCAGAAGCTTGTAGGACTAGAGCACCCATGCTCAAAACCCCGCTATAGCCAGGAATCATCTTTCCCTGGGGAGCCAGGACTTCTGATGCAGAAGAAACATGAAGTCAAACACTGGTAGGAGGGAGAGCTCCTGGGATCCTTCCTTGCACGTTTGACAATAAATCTGTTGTCCATAAAACCCATTACCAGTGTGGTGGGTTGACCCTGGCTGGATGCCAGGTGCCCACCACAGCCGTTCTATCACTCCCCTTCCTCAGCTGGACACGGGGGAGAAAATATAACAAAGAGCTTGTGGGTCGAGATAAGGACAGGAGAGATCACTCACCAGTTACCGTCACGGGCAAAACAGACTCAACTTGGGGAAAATTAACTCACTTTATTACAAATCAACCAGAGTAGGGTAAT